>BQKZ01000613.1:95474-127606 GCA_036244855.1 Temnopleurus reevesii | reverse complement strand
CCCCCCCCCCCCCCCTCCTCCAAAATACACCTGCAATGGGCCAGTTGCCTGAAATGGTCTTAGCTATCCGCTTCTTGCTCAGACGTCTTAACTTCTTGTGCAATCCTCTCAACATACATGTAAACGTATTCACGTTTGTGTCTGTGTTAAGAAGGTGGAACAGGAAGTTAATGCGTCTTAGCAAGAAGAGGATAGCTAAGACCATTTCGTGCAATTGGCTCCAGATCCTAGTCCAGTTGAGGACTATGTGTTCTGATAGCACCCACCTCTGCATATTCTCTTACACTCAGCACACAGTGACTGCATTCCACTCAACCAAAAATCCTTACATAACCTCCTGATCATGCTTACCTCTCTGATCGCGCCTCTATGTTATGCAACCCCTGTGTGTTCACTGCAATAGAATATGCAGAAGTGGGTGCTATCAGAACACACAGTCATCAACTAGACTACCCAGATCCAGATATAATGCATAAACCGAAGATCATGAGAACTGCAACCCACTTGCTCAAGACAGACAAGATGGTAACGATGTACCGATTGTATTGCGTCGGGTTAACGAGAGGACATGCGTTACCCCGGGCCAAGTTCAAAGAGTTAACGATGCAAAAATAGTTTGTGGGGGTAAGCGATTTCACGAATGTTAGCAGAAGCTACACCACCGAACACCAAGGTATGGTGTCTCAAAATCCCAGTCACATCTTAGCCAGATTTGAATTGATTTAATGGTCCATAATTGCAGGGAATTTAGTGGGGCACGCTTGGGCTTGGCTAACCATGAAATCGTCCAGCTTGCGTTCGACGTTAGTTAGTGTTATCCAAGTGAATCCCTTGCAAAGAAGAATTATATGATTCTAAATAAATGTAATAAATTTGACTTTTGTGGGGCTTGTAGGGCAGTCATACCTGTCAAACTGGTCATAAACTGTGTCGACATAATTGCAATTGATACTGTTTTATTATTGATATTGTATTTATAGCCAACGTTACCTGAACGTGAGCCCATCGTTCCGTGAACGCAAACATGCGTATAAACGACGCTCAATCGACACTCTAATTGGTGGCTACGTTGAGCGTTGCACGAACACCTTCAACTTTGATCAAGCGTCTTTCCTCGGTATTTCTGCGGTCGTAGTTCGCAATGAACGCTTGACAGACGATTGGTATAAAACGCAAATGTGTGAGTCAGTCTTTAGATCGTGTTTTCTTCGAATTCGCAGACATGTTGAATGTGTTTATGTCTAGTTTGGGGGATTTGTATGAACCGATCAACCCGCCAACATGTTGATGGATCAGATGAAAATAGAGTTTGGATTTACTTTGAGCATAGACAGTACGTTTATGCTTTAAGGCATGGGTCGGATGTGCTTCTTTATGAACTGTTGTTTAACATAATACATTTTTTTTCACCAAGAAATTAGAGTATTAGTTACTTTGTCTGAATAAAAACAAAAGTAAGGTTGTATGTCGTTTTCGTCATGAGCTCTACATCCCCTATGAACGGTCAATCGAAATTTGCATTGTCCATACGGGCTATCGGAAACGCTCTTCGCCTTGCGTCTACTCCGCTGACGGTATTTTTTTTTCATTCTCTGATGAATTGAAATTCTATAATTCTATAAACATTAATTACTATTAAAACGTAGGGAAATTTAACATTATTTCATTTTTTTAACCAACAAACAAAATTTCCATTTCTAACAAAGGTACTTTGTTCAAATTCAGATAAATAATAATAATAATAATAAACACAGCATTTGTAATGCACCATCTATCTAGTTAAACTATTCCGAGGTGCAGAGGGATACAGATATACAACAGAAAATATGGATTTGTGATTATGTGTGAGTACAAATATTAACAAAAATATGACAGAAACAAATAGGATTTTAGATGTTTTTTGAAGATTTCGAGTGAGCTTGCTGATCGGATCCCCAGTGGGAGAGCATTCCACAGAAATGGAACTGATGCAGAAAATGCCTTCTCTCCCACGGATAAATTTGTCTTTTGAACAAACCTTTTGAATAATGAACCTCTTTCATTTGGACCATTGAACTTTCGGAAGAATGAACCATAACTAAATGTAACCCTAGAGTGGAATTGACAGTGGCTCGACTGCATTGTCAAAATTCTGTTCGTCTCTTTTGTCAAAAGTTTGTTATGGGTTCAGAGATTGCCACAACTTAAGACAAATTGCGAAACATCAATAAAAAGAAACATGATAAAAACGCGCAAGGACGAAATATTTCATAGTTGAACAGCTGCATAAAGGTAGAAAGGATATATATGGAACAGGAATGTGTTTATGACATATTTCAAATTAATGTCATCTGTTGTTTCCTAAAAACATACATCAACTGATTCAGCAAAATCAATGGCACTTTTGTTTTCAGAAGTATTTTTCAGATTTATTACATATTGATCGTACCCCTTGACAAAAAAAAAATTTGTCGTACTTTATAGCCTATTAAAATGTTATTCATTGTATGCTTCAAGGAGTGTTTTAATTTTCTGAAAATGTTATATATTCTGGATTTATACTCATCGAAACAGTGTGGGGCCATTCCTCTCCTTACTGCTGTTACTGAATTTAATCATTAATTTGGAATTTTCTTACAGTAATGAAAGCATTTATCATGCCGACAATTTGATTTAGATGTTATCTGATGTACAGGGATGTAATTCAGAAAATTGAAACAACCTGTACTGATATAAAAAAATATTTCGAATCTATCTTTCATCTGATCATGTTAATTCGGAATTGGAAGGAAAAACTACTCTGGTTAATTGCCCGTAAACCCTTTGTTCAACAGAATAGTTTGCAGACAATAATTCTTTTAAATAATTGCTACATTGGAAGTTGAGACGAATGTTGACAAGAGTAAATTCAAATGTTCAAGGTACGCTTTACAATTGCGAGTATGAATCATGCATTTTACAACAATGATCTTTGCAATGAAGCGGAATAATTCAATATGACAAGGTCTCCGCTCCCAGCATTATGATATGTCATTTCATTTTGATAATAATCCAAGATGATGTTGATTTTTTGGGGCTTGAAGGTTATCCCAAAAGTCATGATTTTGTACATTTTGTAGTGCTCAAATGGTTCGAACCCGTGCCCTTTAAGGTTGTGGGATTGCGTGGTTCTAGCTTATTTGACCGTGCCACGTGCCAATATACCAACAATGACGACTTTCAAAGATATAAAAAAAACGTCTTCTTAGCATTATAACACAGTGTCAGCTTGAGACTGTCAATGGTACAATATTGTATCCTTTTTTCGGTAGTTTGCCTAGCGTGTACGTCAGAAGGATGCAATATTGCACATTCTTTTTATTCTGCCGCATATTGTACATTTTCTGTCTAGGTTACTAGTTTAAGAATCACCAGCAGAGGACCTAATTGAATCTTTGAAAATTCATAACTTTTGAACGAGGCTGGAGAGACGTAGGATTGGGACAAGTAGAAGGAAGAAGAAGAAGAAGAAGATGATGATGGTGATGTACATCATCATCATCATCATCATCATGATTATAGTGATAATAATGAAAATGATAATGATGATTGTGGTGATGATGATGATGATGATGATGATGATGATGATGATGATGGTGGTGGGGGGATAATGATGATGATGATGATGATGATGGTGGTCGTGGTGATGAAGATGATGATGATGATGATAGTGATGGTGATGATGATGAAGATGATTATGATGATGATGATAATGCCTGGTGATGATGGTAATGGTGATGATGATGATGATGATGATGATGATGATGATGATGATGATGATGATATTGATGATGATGGTGATGATGATGACGATGATGATGATGATGATGATGATGATGACGATGATGGTGATGATGACGATGATGATGATGATGGTGATGGTGATGAGGACGATGATGATGATGATGATGATGATGGTGGTGGGGGGATGATGATGGTGATGATGATGATGATGATGATGATGATGATGATGATGATGATGAGTAGGAGGAGGAAGAACAAGATAAGGAAGAGGAAGAGGAGTGAGTTAGAGGAGGGGATGAGGGTGGAGTAGAAGAAGAAAGTGACGGAGGAGGAGGCGGCAACAGTTGGAGAGGAGCAGGGGGAGGATCAGGAGCAGCAACGGGATAATTAGGTTAGTTAGATGAGGAGAAGGAGGACAGAAGTAGGAGGCGAAGGAGGAGAAAAATAAAGGAGAAACGCATGACTGGAAGTGAATCGTTACCTTGCAAATTGCTACATCAGATCAAACATTGCACTCCCCCGTCAGTTTCGAGTACAGATGGGATTGAACTTTCACCTCTATGTCTACCCCATTCAGTCACACTTCGGGTCGTCTCGGTTGCCCCCATTCTATTACAGAGGCGAATCCAGAATAGGTGTAGGGCTCTCCTATTTTTTGGCATTTCAAGTCATGAGCAGCTTATCTGACAGTCCATTTGTCGATAGAAAGTTTCCGCCAGATTATACATTACGGTCCCCCAGTCAGTTTTGAGTGCAGATGGGATTGAACTTTCACCCCGATGTCTACCCCAATCAGTCACACTTCGGGTCGTCACGAGTGCCCCCATTATATTGATTTGGCGGATCCAGGGTATGGGGCAGCTCCCCTATTTTTTTTTTATGGGGGGGGGGAGGCTGAGTCATCGGCAGATCATCCTACACTGCTTTGAAGAAGGAGGCATCTGTGCCCCTTCCATTGCAAGCATGGAGGTGTTTTTTTTCTTTCTGGAATTTCAATCCATGGGCGGCATATCCCACCCCCTCCCAAAAGAGGAGTAAACCCTCCTTTTTGACAAATCATGCATCTGGAAAGAGTATCAATTTCTGTATCTGACTTGTGGTGCCCGTTCTGTCTTTCTACTGACTCTTATACATGTAGTTCTGTATAGGCCTATATTTTTCTTCGTTTGTATAAAAGGAAGGAGACAGAAAAAAGAAGGAGAAGAAGGAAAAGAAGAAGTAGAAGAAGAAGAACTAATATATTAGTAGTAGTAGTAGTAGTAGTAGTAAAAGCAGTAGTAGTATAAGAAGGAGAAGAAGGAGAAGGAGGAGGAGGAGGGAACGCATAAAAAGAAGAGAGGAAGATGGAGGAGAAAAAGCACCAGACGAAAAAGGAGGAGGAGAAGAAAGGAAGAATGCAAAGAAGAATGAGTTAGAGGGGGAGCTGAAGAAGAAGAAGAAGAAGAAGAAGAAGAAGAAGAAGAAGAAGGATGAGGAGAAATAGGGGGAGGAGGAGAAGGGGCAGAAGAAAAAATAGAAGAAATACTCTGAATAAGAAGAAAAAGTAGAACTAAAGAAGAAGAGGGTAAAAAAGTATAGTGACAGCAGATAGAGATATATAAGAAAGTAAAATAAGAAGATCGGGGGTAAGGGTTTAAAGAGATAAATGATATAATTGGCACAATCAAGTATCAATAAAAACTACAAATAGATAAAAACAAGCAGGCAATAAAATTGACAAATATGATTATGGCCAGTCGACCGCTGATCAAAATATTCCCAGGTGCTTGCTTGTCTGAGTCATATCAGAAGAAAAAAAATAGAAGAACTACTATGAATAAGAAGAAAAATTAGAAAAAAGGTGGGTGGAGAAAAAAAAGGGGGAATGGTGACAGCAGAGAGAGATAGAGGAGAGTAAAAAAAAAAGATCGGGGTGAGGATCAAAAGAGATAAAACATATAATTTGCAAAGTAAAGTATCAATAAAAACTACCAATATATAAAAATAAGCAGCCAATAAAATTGACAAATATGATTATGGTCAGTCGACAGCTGATGAAAATATTCCCAGGTGCTAGCTTGTCTGAGTCATGTCCTTTGGGTCTACACCAGTCTGTGAACTTGCGGGTTCTTCCAGTGTGGGCGTAGTCTGGTTGAGGGTGTGGATGGAGTTTGATTGAAGTTTTGCACGATATCCTCGATGAATGTCAAAAGAATACTACGAGAAAAAAAAAAAGATTTGGTCCCACAACAGTTGTTTGATTGGCCTTCACCAACACATCGTCTGAAAATGGCCGGACCTGATTTCTTCTTATTCTTATTCTTCCATTTTCTTACTTTTCATTCAAATTTAAAAATCCCAATAACATTCTAGATTAATATGTTAGATATTACCTAAAAAGTTATAACCCGATGTTCTGGGTTTTTTCACTCCATTTTCTCTATGAAATCTGTTCTGAAATTGAAAAAAAAAATGATAACATGTTACCGCCCTCTACAATTTTCAAATAAAATGCATTCGTGGGTTAAGTTTTTTGTTTGTTTTAGCCATATTTTGTTTATACTTCTTCCATGTTCAAAATATTTGTGCACTCTAAAGAGAAATCATGCTTTTGAACAAAAACATCAGAAGACGGTAATGAAAATAAGCAAGGGCTTTAAATTTTTGCTTGTCAGTTCGGTAGCGGTATGTAATGTTCATTTTCTTTACTTGTTTGTATTTTTCTAAACACCTAAAAAGGCGTAATGATTAAAAGCTCACTCAAGACCTAACTAAAATTTGACATTTTGATAAATTGTAAAATTCTGAAGGAGTCTACTCATGAATTTGAATGAAATGACGAAAATAGGCCGGGAATTCAACTGGTATATATGGTCATTCCCAAATCTGGAAACCCTATTTATCATAGATTTGAAAATAAAATATGTGATACATGCTATTGTCCACAGTATCGAATCACATACTTCTCGTGTAATGCATATTTGTAAATGGTGAAAAGTTACTAAAACGATAAGTTTCAAGAAAGATTCAGGCGTCCGAAAGTCTAGTCTAAATCACAATCTGATACATTATGACTTGGTTTGATAAATTCCTTTCTTATTCATTCCTCAATCTTTTTATATTTTTCAGATTTTCGTAAAGTTCGAGTCTAGTTCACGCGCCCCTGGCAATCTCTCTCATTGCTTTTGAAAAATGTCTTTTGCCTATTTTTTCCATTATAAATGACTGCTCGATTATTTTCATATGCCCCTAGCATATTATGGTCTTTCATCAATGTTGCGTATTTTTGTTTAATTTGACACAAGAATATTTTCTTCAATTTGCGACTGTTTTGGACCTCACAGACACAGTGAAAAAATAAATGTCATAACAAGATTTGCTCCGCGATCAGACGGTGTGATAAATTGTAGTTAAGTAGTAAACAATTGTAGTTCAAAGTACGCACTTAAACATAGCGAAAATCCAGAATATCTTGAATCTAAAGCAAACAAACAAACAAGAAAACAAAAAAAAAAGAAAACAAAAAAACAAAAACAAGAAAAAAAAAACAAAAAAAAAACAAAAACAAAAACAAAAACAAAAACAAAAACAGAACAAAAAGTGAGAGGAAAGAAAGGGGAGCAGAAATCCTCCGAAAAATAAGTATGAATTTCATCAAAACCCAACAAAACCCAACGATTCTACAACAACAATTTTCGACTAGATGTAGGACTTGTAAATATCCATGTATATTTGTTTGAATTTTGTTTCTAAAAAGGTTGATGTTTTTCACAGGCAATATATTTTTTTTTTTAATCTGGGGAAAAGTCAGGAAAACCCTGATTACAAAAATATGGTTTTAATCAACCTTCGTCCATTCATTTTAAATAGAATTGTTAGATTGCTTGTATTTGCTTGTCAGTGTGTTTGTTTGTTTGTTTGTGTGTGTGTGTGTGTGTGTGTGTGTGTGTGTGTGTGTGTGTGTGTGTGTGTGTGTGTGTGTGTGTGTGTGTGTGTGTGCGTGTGGATGTTAGTAAGCTTAGACTCCTTAGGAAAGAAGTCCAGAAGTTTTTTTATGACCACTCATCGAAAGTACGACGATTTATCACTTTTAGAAATCCTCACAACCACTTATTTTTTCGGAAGGAATAAATTTCTTTGGTTGAAATACGGAAAGTTTGTGACCCAAGATTTTAGAGGGAAACGGCTGCGGTGTATTTATTTATGATTTGTGTCTACCTATCTTACAGTATAAGTCACGTACTCTTTAGATTTCATAGGGTAGCCCAGACTAGAAAAATCTTGCTTTGTTTGAAAGTGGAATGATCCACACGGATACGAATTATTCAGAATTGGATAAGAAACGCCTTTAAATCTAAATTCATACATACATACATACATACATACATACATACCTGCATACGGAGAGATGAAAAAAGAAATTTCAACAAATTCAGACAATAAGCAAAGAGTTATGACTATTTACAAGACATTAATGAGAATTATTGTGGATGCAAATTGACATTTTTCGGTCAACATCGAGTATGTGTGTATGTCTGATATTTGTGTGTGTGTGTGTTGGGGGGGTTGGGGTTTCGAGCGCAAGATGCTTCGGGAGGGGGCACAAAATGGACTGAATGTCATCTTTTTTGTGGCTTGTAATATCTTGTGATCCTGGGGAAGCGCTTTCGCCCGAATCCAAAACACTGCCCCCTTCCCCTATTTGTGAAATTCTGGTGCGCCAGTGAAGACCAAGTCTGTGAATTGGGCCGGGGTGAAACATATGAATTATCGTCTGATCAAACAGCGTGCAATAAATTTCCCGGTCCTTTTTATCACAATAAAAAAGAAGAGCTTAGCTGGTTTCGCTTTACCAGTACTTTGATTTGCTGAAAGTTACAATACCCTAAAGATCTGATAATGCGATGACAGGTTGAATGGGGTTGAGTACCGTGTCTACATCAGAAGTTTCGATTTGGACGTTTTTATCCATCCATCTGAATTTATGACCCATTACCTCAAAATGGACCAGAACTTGGCAACTCAGAAGATGAGAAGAAACTTGTACTACATGTATAGTCCAGTGATCATAGACCCCGTGTAGTTTTCGAAGTGGCATCCACTAAACTAGTATCGAAAGCCGGTTCGGAAGGCCAGTTGTGTCTCCGTTCAGATTACAGATCTGGACTTCAAGTCGACTTAAAGTCGATATTACGTAAAGTATGATGATGGACAAACTTCTAGGTTCTTCACGCGTGTATATTGATCTGTACATTTCTTTGTTCCGCTGTGCTGTACATCGGGTACAGCACAGCGGAAACAGCCAGACGCTTGACATATTCAGAGTGAAATTTACAACTTAAGGCCGCATTCAAACTACCTGGTTCGTGGTCACGAAAATTTACCTCGCGAATTTGACTTCAAAACCAGTTAGTTCCGTGACCGCTTGTCCTGGCCAAACCTGTCGTTAAACTGGTATCCGTTAAAGTGGTTTAACGCGTACCTCTGAACGGGGTCATAATCTTATTAGTTTACACCTGTTTTGCTAAGGCTATGCATCAAAATGGTGTAATTTTGCACCATTTTGAGTTTTGCCGTAGATTGCACGTGTACGTTCTTTCTGGAACTGCTCTAATGAATCTCTTCACTTGACATGTTTTCATCAGTTATCTCATCGAATTAGAATTGCCAAATTCAACATCTCGTGTCATCATGACACAGCCATCGCCCAATGTCTAGCGCGTGCAAGAGCTACTGCCAGGCCCCCTCGGAACAAGGATGTAAAATTGTACTGCAGCTCAGAAGCTGAAGCATCGTCTGACTGCCCCGCCCATACTCACATCCTACAGAGCTATCAGTGTACCCCCTTCAGCATGCTTGCTCACCCAAAGGGTACAATATGTAAATCTGAACCCTAAAGGGTGCTGCTATTGTACCAGCGCGCTTTTGCACTCCTAGGGGTGCCGAACTGCACCCCAATTTCTAAATGTGTACGCACATCACTCCTTCTCTCAACATCGGAGTTAAGCCCTGAAAATAGTACAGTGACATTGTAACATATGTGTCGGAAGTATTATTTTTGTTTCCATGCTGACATTTATGACAAAAAATAGGAACAGCAATTCTCCCATCCTGCTGATTCTATAATTGATAATAGACCAAACAAATATCACACCGAACACAAACTGCTTCCATATAAAGACTCCCCGCACGGTTGGCTCAATTCACTTTTGGTCCCAGAACACATGTCATGAAAAACTTCAGCCGTGTTCATACCTGTTCAAGAAATTTGTGGCAAGCTTGACGTGATTTCTATGTCATAACTGAGTAAAGCTGATAATTATTGATTAGAAATTAAATGAGTAAATTAAATGTAGAACGCATTCGCTTCCTCGTTTTTACTTGTTTCTTATATTTTTGCGTCTAAATTGTGGACATAGAAGGGAAATAAGTTGCTACCGTTCACGAATTCATATTATTCTATGTTTGATGTTGATCGGTCGAAAGCAGTAACTTGCTCAGTAGGTGCAGCGTTTGGATTGCAGTGGAACGATTTCCCATGGCATAGGTTGGCATTTGTTGATGCACTCCGAAGAAATGGTGCAATATTGCACATATATGAAAAGAGCAATTTTGCATCCAAACTGATGCCCCTGGTGCCCCAAGTTGCAATATTGTACCATTTTCCGAACTATGTAAGAGCTTTCTGATGGTAAGTGAATCCCTTCCTGCAATACAGTGGGGTTACTTGCTCATATTCCCCTACGTCCATTTAAAGTATTATCAAGAATTGTGAGCGCCCCTTCTGGATCAACAAGTAAAACCAATCGTCAGATGCTAGCACCAGGTGAAAGTAAGATTTTGTATGGACGTGCCCATAGTATCAAATTATGGTGAATAATACCTCTGCGGGACATCTCTGCTTGCTCTCATAAACGTGTCTATGTTCATTTATTTCCGATTGGTCACGTGATACAACTCTGAACAGTCACCTGATGATAGTAACAAGTGGTCATTCGTTGTTTTTAGTTGTTGTTGTTGTTGCTGTTGTTGTTTGTTATTTGCTCTCATAAACGTGTCCATGTTAATTTATATCTGAGTGGTCACGTGATATAACTCTGAACAGTCACCTGATGATAGTAACAAGTAGTCATTCGTTGTTTTTAGTTGTTGTTGTTGTTGTTGTTGTTGTTATTGATTTTGTTGGTTGGTTCTGACAAAAGGGAATTGTAAACCGTGCTTGCTCTCATCAACGTTGCCATGTTCATTTATTTCTGATTTGGTCACGTGATAAAAACTTTTAAGAGTTACCTGATGATAGTAACAATTGTTAATTTGTTGTTGTTGTTGATTCCTGATTGTGAGCAAAGGGAATTGAAGATGTTACAGTCATTACAACCTTAATAGTATAAAACCTTAACACCAATTAATTGACGTGTGGAGACTATAATCTACTTTGGATGTGAAGTTATCGTACTCGTGCATTTGATTTGATTACCTAATTCATTTGCAATGTAATTACGATAAGAAGTTTTATTCCTTTAAAACAAAAATAGCAGTAGTGCAATAATGTACGCCATTTTAGGGCCGTCGCCACCTTTTTTTTTTGAGAGAGAGGTGCGTTTTAAAGCCCATGTATAGTTTTGGTAAAGATTAAAGAAATGTGAATTTTGGGGATATATACCATGAAATATAGTTTGTATACACATTTCAAGATCATAGCATAATTTTCTACGAGCTAATTCTTTTGAAAATTTGAATTTGACCGTTAAATCGTATTTGGCGCCCTCTCTTGGTTATAAAAATATTTTGCTTCTTATTGGGCATATACAAAATTATTTCCAAGATTTTATTAAAGCATGCTAAAAAGGAATACATAAAGAATAAATTCTGAAATTCTTATCCCATTCTGTTCATGAGAAGCTGTCCAATATCAAGAAAGAAAAAATATTGAATTAGCGTCGGGGGCTACGACGCTAAAATATTTTCCACACTTTAGGTTATATTTTTTCCAAAACTTGTTAATTTTTCGTACAATCTTTTGTACAACATGTTCATTATATCATGTTTCTTTTTAAGTAGATTTGAAGACAAAATTTGGCGATAAAAATATTGGCTTTTACCAAAACTGTACTTGGGCTTTAAATATTATCTGACAAGCAAAAAGAATTAATGGGCATTATGTTCCACTGGCGAGCTAGCAAGAAAAAAAACACATTACATTTTGCTTCTCTCCGGCGGCTTCACGAGCAAAAAAAAGGGGGGGGGGAGGCGTGTTTTGCAAAATCTGATTTTTTTTTTACCTAATATGGTTTGTTAAGCTGAGATGATGAAATGGGTGCTTTTGCCCTTCTGCCCTGCAATCTGGAACGGTTTACTGACTCGCATATGTATAAAAATGAAATATAAATCAGTCCATCAAAATAAAAGTTTTTTTTTTTTAATTGGTAGACGGTGGTTTGTGGATGGCAGAAAATGAGTACGCATCTGACATGCGCAGCGAATGACAATTGCACCACTGATGTACGCATTATTTGTTGCGCATATCAGACGCGCACTCGTTTTCTTCTGTTCACAAGACATTGTCCACCAATTTCGAAAACCCACAATAGATCAGAATGAATATGGTGTTATATCAAAATAGAGATAGGAATAGAGGACCTATCTGGTCACGGTAATTTAGTTTGCATTCTTTCTCTCTGGCACCAACTACTGTACTATCATGACTAAGAAGACTGCTTGAAGAAATGTGTGTTAAAATGATTAAGTGTGAACATTTGTGTATTTTGATTGTTGTATCACTGTCTTTGTTGGAATAGCGGAATAAATAATGATAAGCAATAATAATTACATTGTTATTAACAAGTAGATCGAATATTCCTGTTACTATCACCAATTTCTAATTTCCTATATTTCATTGCCTCTTTCATCTCTTCACCGATTTTTGTCACAGGTCTCTACCAGCTGGACATCATAGGGGGTGGACGTGGCCGAACAGGTGGTGGTCCGCGGTGGTCAAGCCAGCACGGCGATGTGGATCATGGTCATCACTCCAGCCGAGTGACCAGACACACGAGGGCAGTAGAGTACAGGTCAGTAGTCGAGTTTAGGACTGTGTGTTCTGATAGCACCCACCTCTGCTTATTCGCCTACACTGAACACACAGTGACTGTGGAGGCGTCGTGGTGTAGTGGTCGTGACTCTCGCCTTTCAACTAGAGGGTCGTAGGTTTGAATCCTACCCATGGTGTCTATTTCCTTCAGCAAGAAATTCATCCACATAGTGCTGCACTCAACCCAGGTGAGGTGAATGGGTACCTGGCAAGAATATTTATTCTTTGAAATGCCAAGTGCGCGGTGAATGGCTGCCGGGCTAAAGCGAGGGTAATAATAATGTAAAGCGTCGTGAGCACTCAGCAGAGTGGATACGTGCGCTACATAAATTGCATCTATTATTACATAGCAATCAACCTCAGAGTCCTTACATAACCCTCTGAACATGCTTACCCCTCTGATTGCGCCTCCATTAAATGCAAGAGAATATGCAGAGGTGGGTGCTATCAGAACACACAGTCCTAAACTGGACTAACAGGTCAGTGACAGGGACTATTGCAATTGACAACGATAGTTCTGTATTCCTATTACACTCTAATGTAGAGTATTGGAGAACATGAAAAACTCACATTTTTAAAGAACTTTTACAAACATATTCACATCAAAACAATAATACGAGGCTTGATTATTAAATTAATGCAGTTAATAATTCTTGTAATGAAAATATTTGTGGTGATTATTATGAAAATTGATAATAATGATAATATAAATAATCATGATAACTATAATAGTAGTAATAATAATGAACAATGATATCTTTAAGATACTAAAAGGCGCGTATCCACCAGACGAGGAGGGGATTGACGTATTTTATTGGAAAAGGTAAGAGCAAAGTAGAACAGGAGGAGGAGAAAAGAAAAGAAGAAGAGGGAAATAAAGGAAGAAAAAGATGAAGAAGAAAAGGAAGAAGAAAAGGAAGAAGAAAAGGAAGAAGAAAAGAAAGAAGAAAAGGAAGAAGAAGAAGAAGAAGTTGTTGAAGAAGTAGTAGTATGATTATTATTAGAAGAAGTAGGAGGAGGAGATGATTATGATGATGATGACGATGAGGATGACCGAAGATGATGTCCTATGTTGTGTTCCAAGAACGACTGGTGATCATTTCCTCCACTCAATGATTACAAAAGGCGCCGAATTGCACATGAGAATGAATCACCAGTCGTTCGTAGAGTCGTACATAGATCTACAAACATCTCTATGAAACACAACTCTGGATATCTCAGAAGATCAGCCTTTGACCGAAGAGGCTGTTCCTTCCCATGTGTGGTAAATAAGTAAATAATAGTAATTAAAAAAGAAGATAGAACAAGATAAAGGTGACTGAGAGAGAGAGAGTGTGTGTATGTGTGTGTGCATGTGTGTGTGTGTGTGTACGTGGGAGTGTGTGTGTGCGTGTGTGTGTGTGTGTATGTGTGTGTGTGTGTGTGTGTGTGACGTAATATCGAATGAAAACAAAAATAAAAGAGAGAAAGAGAAAAAAATGGAGAGAGAGAGAGAGAGAGAGAGAGGGGGATTATATGGGTATGATTTTAAATAAGACAAACTTGTCCATTTGGATTTTTGCTATTATGTATTCCAAAATCACATTTGTCGTGTATACTAAAAAGAACCTCTTAATAATCTTTCCATTATCATATCGTTTCAATCAATATAGATCCAAGAAAGTCGACTGGATGACGACGGATCGACATCATCGTCGTAATCGGCGAGGTGCAACCGCTCGTGAATACCTTCTCTGGCCAAATAACACCATACCATACACACTCGATGAGGATTTCAGCAGTAAGTAAAATGTTTATCATCTGCAGTTTCTTGTCTTATTCTACTAAAGTATGCAAAAAACTTCCGCATCCCATTTTAATACTTTTAAATCTTAAAGACCTGTCGTTTGTCATGACATATTTTACAGAGACTGACGGAAATTCCCATTGCCTTTTTACAAATTGCTCTTGAAAAATCAGCAAATTATTTCGAAATAATGGCCAGACCTAAACGTTTGTTTGTTTGTTTGTTTCTTTCTTTCTTTTTTATGTTTTTACTTTTCACTAAGGTAAGCAAAATCACTGTTAACACGATTCTATTTTCATAATATAAAGTGGGTCATGAGAAAAAAAAAACGTATAACGTGTATCAAACTGTGCCGACAAAAAATCACAAGCCGATTCCGATTTGAATAGCAATACAAAAGAGCATTGAATTGATGTTCGACTTAATTTTACGGAAATTGATTATATATTTTTGTATAATCATAAAAAGTCACTCAATTCTGAGTCAGTCTCATTTTCTGCATAAAATTTGTTCCAAAACTACAAAAAAGGGCTTTTATGACTGACCAGGGCTTTTCTCGAAACATGTAATTCTGGAGAAATAAAACAGTAATTTTATAAAAATTATTTACCTTTGCATTACAGATCAGACCAAAGATCTCATTCTAAAGAGCATGAGGCACTGGATGGAACACACGTGTCTTCTCTTCATACCACGGAACAACCACACAGACTACGTTCGTTTTCTACTCGGCCATGGGTAAGCAATGTGGAGCATGTGTTGTACCTGCTCAGTGAATGAACAGGGAAGCTATTTTATCTTGTGGTCATGAATTCTGTTTGAAGTTCATACCAAGGAACAACCACGTATATGTTCGTTTTCTACTCGGCCATGGGTATTTCAATGTGTATTATTCTGTAGAGAAATGTCGAGCATGTGTTGTACCTGTTCAGTGAATGAGCAGGGAATCTATTCTACATTGTGGTCATGACATAATTTTCATGTAAGGTTTGAATGGAGTTGTTCACTGTTTCTAAGATATTTGTAGCTTCTGCTCACAGTGAAAAAATGATCACTAATACTAAAGGACGGTGCGCATTGATTCTGTTTGAAGTTCATGTTAAGAGTCAATCACCAAGACTATGGTCCGTTTCGACACGTCAGTATGTACACACTGTGAACGTAGGGGACAAAGGATTAGGACAAAGTAAGCAACTTCCATTGAAAAGTTCACAGTAGCTAGAGACACACACACACACACACACACAAATGTATCAATTTTATTCTGTGGAGAAATGTCGAATAGATGTCGCACATGTTCCGTGAATGAGCAGGGAAATTATTTTCTCTGTGGTCATTAAGCTACTTATAAGGCTTGAACGAAGTTGTTTACTCTGTCCAATATATTTGTCCCTTCTGCGCACAGAGACAGACACAATGATCACTCATATAAAAAGATTGTAGGTCCGCCTTTATCTGTTTATCTTGTTTGAAGTTCATACCAAGTAACAACCACACGTACTATGTTCACTTTCGACGGGGCCACGGGTAGGTCAATATGTATAGACTGTGAAAATGAGGGGTAAAGGCTTTGGACAAAGTAAACAACTAGCTGGAGGCACATATAAGATTTTTTTCTCTGTAATCTCTCCAATTAAAAAAGACCAATGGTATCGATGAAGGGTATAAACCAAATATGTATGATCTTTGGAAGATTTTGGTGAAACTGTCCTCCTGTTATTGACGGTGATGCTATTATTTTCCCTCGGGTCTTTGACCATCATGCAAAAAGCCACACCCATGTCATTTCGAAAAATGAAGTTCCATCCACCTTCCGGCCATACATAATTTTTCACAATAATTATCTGCCATTGTGGTTATGAAATAACCAAATTATTGGGTGCAAATCGTTTCCCTCGGCCCACGCTGCTCCTTTGGCACCATGGTTCACGAGATTGGTCACGTGATTGGTTTCTGGCACGAGCAAAGCCGACCCGACCGGGATGATCACGTGACTGTAATTGAAGCAGATGATGAATCAACTACATTTTATCTCTTTTACATTTTGCTCTTAGGTGCTGTTCTAGTGTTGGGCGTATGGGAGGTCCCCAGATCGTCTCTCTGGGCCCACGCTGTTCCTTTGGCACCATGGTCCACGAGATTGGTCACGTCATTGGTTTCAAGCACGAGCAGAGCCGACCTGACCAGAATGATCACGTGACTATAATTGAAGCAGATGATGAATCAACTGAATTCTATCTCTTTTACATTTTGCTTCTAGGTGTTGTTCAAGTGTTGGGCGTATGGGAGGACCCCATATCGTCTCTTTGGGCCCGCGCCGTTCCTTTGGCACCATGGTCCACGAGATCGGTCACGTGATTGGTTTCTAGCACGAGCAGAGCTGACCTGACTGGGTTGATCATATGACTCTAATTGAAGCGAATCATGAATCAACTAAATTGTCTCTCATTTACACTTCGCTTTAAGGTGCTGTTCAAGTGTTGGGCGTATGGGAGGTCCCCAGATCGTCTCTCTGGGCCCACGATGTTCCTTTGGCACCATGGTCCACGAAATCGGTCACGTGATTGGTTTCTGGCACGAGCAGAGCCGACCCGATCGGGATGATCACGTGACTATAGTTGAAGACAACATCTGGAAGCCCGAGATAGACAACTTCAACAAATACGACGAGAAGACAGTAGGTAGATCGGCTTTTATTATACTATCCTAGGGGCGGATCCAGGATTTGTTATGGNAAGGTTTCTGGCACGAGCAGAGCCGACCTGACTGGGTTGATCATATGACTCTAATTGAAGCGAATCATGAATCAACTAAATTGTCTCTCATTTACACTTCGCTTTAAGGTGTTGTTCAAGTGTTGGGCGTATGGGAGGACCCCAAATCGTCGCCTTAGGCCCTCGCTGTTCCTTTGGCACGATGGTCCACGAAATCGGTCACGTGATTGGTTTCTGGCACGAGCAGAGCCGACCTGACCGGGATGATCACGTGACGATAGTTGAAGACAACATCTGGAAGCCCGAGATAGACAACTTCAACAAATATGACGAGAAGACAGTAGGTAGATCGGCTTTTATATTTTATCCCAAGGGTGGATCCAGGATATGCCACTAAGAGGGGAGGGGGTAGCAAAAATATTTTACATTGTCTTCCTCCATCTAGCTTGTTCAAATTCGAAATGACTTTTTGGGGAGCGCTGTATCCTCCGGACTACTTTTCTTTTTTTCTAATGCTGCCAGAACGAAAGAGGGTGCGATTTATTTCAGGTTCTGCACAAAAGTATGATCACGCCGTCTTTCGGTCATACTTGTTTGTGATGGACCATCGGGCTACAGGGAGATTATAGAAATTATTTAGAATCCTAACTACCATCTAGCTTACAAGCACAACATCAGGGAGGGGGTATCTTCACTGCCTTTCGTCGTTCTCCCTGTCGCCAATAAGAGGGGTGTCAAAATTAGAGAATGTAATCTTCCAATGGACAAATATTTCCAAAGATGCTACTATCTAATCAGTTGGAGACCATAATTCACACAAAAATTGTAAACAGAGCATAAATCAAAGACGCACAGATTTCCCTCTTTCCTTACATAGTCCTCTATTTAATTTTGTTAAAATTTAAATGTTATTTAAAATTTATTAAAATATGGTGACCATTTAGTTTAAAAAAGTGCTTGACGAAGAAATCTCTGATCAAACAATTAATTCCTTGATGAATGATCTTCCCGAGGGAAATTTCACCAAGTTACAAAAGATTTTAAGAACAATTTTACGAACGACTGGTATTAGTTCATTTGCTGAAGGTTCGAGATTTATATGTGTAACGTACTCCAGTCTTTCTGAAAGTCGTTTGTGACATTAAAACAATTTGATGATACACTGCCCAGGTTGTTCTGTATTAATATCTTTTATCATGTATTCCTTTTAATTCAGATAAACTCTTTGGACCAGCCCTATGACTATGACTCCATAATGCACTACGGCCGACATTCATACGGTCTAAGTGGAAAGGAGACCATTATCCCTAAGCAAGACCGCGAGATTGGACAGCGTCTTGGCCTCAGTGTGGGTGACATCATTCAGGCCAGACTGCTCTATCGATGCCACAATAAACAAGGTTAGAAGAGAACGGAGAAGATTTGCCTTCAAACGTAACTTTCTGCCGTCATCAGAATAATAATGATTATACGTTCTTATATAGACCTAAGACAATCTCTACCAGTCGTCCCTAACAGCTCTACAAGGTAGTATAATTACCCTGGCTTTAGCAGTGTAGCTGCTAAGTACTTTTGACTTTGAACTTAATAAATAGGAGACGCTTAAATAATGAGCAGCTCGCCTGATTACGCGCTAAATAAATGTCAGTTATCATTACTATTATTATTATTATTAAGTAGCGAGCAGTATTTAAAAGAAAAAAAAATCATGCCAGGTACGGAAAGAAACCATTATCCCCAAACGAGACCGTGAGATAAGACAGCGTCTTGGCCTCAGTATTGGCAACATTATGCAGGCCAGTCTGCTCTATAGATGTCATAATGAACAAGGTTAGAAGAAAATGGAGAACATTTTGATTTAATTATAACTTTCTTCCGTCGTCATCATCATCATCACCATCACCACCAACAGCATCCTAATCATCTTGATCATTTCTTTTAATTTTGGTTACAAACCATGCACAATCAGAAAAAAGTAGAATAATGCACCTTGCAGCACCGGGATCATCCATCGATTGTCCAAACTTGTTCACCATGCTGCAGGGGGTAAAACTCTGAACACTAATAAGGTTCACCTGGTGTTCAATCTAGTCTGTACATTTTTTGTGTGTATATCCCGATTTGTGGATAAACACAAAATTATCAGATTCTATCACGTAACATTCGTATAAGTCTTCAGAGGTTTAGCATTCTCCAGGTGTTACGCAGTGTACTTCACACAATGGAATTCAAAGAATAAAATTCCACGCAATCCTCCGATCCCTATAAAGGACCCGCATCCGTGAACAGAGGCATCTTTTNAGGGGCGGATCCAGGATTTGTTATGGGGGGGGGGGGGCAAAATGCTTAAGTACATTTCATTCCTCTATCTAGCTACGTAACTTCAGAGAGCGCTGTATGTTCTAGACTACTTTTCTTTCGTTCTATCGCTGATGTTATTACTGCCAGAACGAAAGAGGGCGCGGCCCCGATAATGGTATTTTAGTATTCTGTACAAAATTGTGATCACGCTATCTTTTAGTCGCACGTTTAGGGTTTAGTCCTTAGAATTCTCCGAATGTAATCTTCAAATGGACGGCTATTTCAAAGGGTACTACTAATCAGGTGGAGACCATAAACCACACAAAAATAGATTTTATAAAATGTTTATATACATACATTTTTACTTTTTATCAATAATATAGATTCAGGTCACTTTAATAAAACATTATTAGAGAGGCCTCAATGTACTTCTGCCGGGTCGTTATTTCTCCCTTTTGTTTAAAAATGTGATCGTAGAAAGTTACTTTTGTTTTCTTACCAGATGTAACCCTGGTAAGAGGTTTCACGATTTCGACAAAAAAAAATGCCTTACAAAATCATTGAGATATTCATCTATTTCATTTTGTCATTTTATTAAAACATGGTGGCCCTTTCAGTTGAAAATGGATGCTCGACCGAAGGGACCGTTCGTCATACATTTCCTTCCTTGAAGAATAGTCTTCCTGGGCGATGTTTCACCAAGTTACAAAAGATTTTACAAAGAAATTTAGCAATGACTAGTATCAGTTCTTTTGAGAATATTATGTGTATTTTACTAAGTAACATATTCCAGTCTGTCTAAAATTAAGAACGATTTTGGTGGAACATCGTCAAGGTTGTTCTGTATTAATATATCATATCATGTACTTCTTGATAACCAGATAAATTCTTTGGACCAGCCCTATGACTATGACTCCATAATGCACTACGGTCGACATTCATACGGTCTAAGTGGAAAAGAAACCATTATCCCGAAGCAAAACCGCGAGATCGGACAGCGTCTCGGCCTCAGTGTGGGTGACATCATTCAGGCCAGACTGCTCTATCGATGCCACAATAAAGAAGGTTAGAAGAGATTGGAGAAAAATTGTCTTTTTAATAATTATAACTTTTTTCGTCATCCTCACCATCATTTTTATCATCATCATCAGCAGCAGCAGCAGCAGTATCATCATCATCATTACCATCATTTTTATCATCATCATCGTCATCATCATCATCAATTCATCATCATCATCATCATCAATTCATCATCATCATCATCATCATCGTCATCAATTCATCATCATCATCATCATCATTATCATCATCATCATCATCATCATCATCATCAATTCATCATCATCATCATCATCATCATCATCACCAATTCATCAATTCATCATCATCATTAAAACTATCCTTACATCATTATGAAGTGGAAAGGAAACCATTATCCCGAAGCAAAACCGCGAGATCGGACAGCGTCTCGGCCTCAGTGTGGGTGACATCATTCAGGCCAGACTGCTTTATCGATGTCATAATAAACAAGGATAGAAGCTGAATCAAGAAGAATTATATTTAATTGTAACTTTCTATCATTTTCATAATCATCATCATGATCATCAATTCATCATCATTATCATTAAAACCATCCTTACATCTTTATTGTTACGGTCCAAGTGGAAAGGCAACCATTATACCCAAGCAAGACCGTGAGATCGGACAGCGTCTTGGCCTCAGTGTGGGTGACATCATCCAGGCCAGATTGCTCTATCGATGCCACAATAAACAAGGTTTGAAGAGATTGGAGGATAGTTGCCTTCAATTGCAACTTTCTTTCGTCAAAATCATAAATGATAATAATGATTATACGTTCTTATATAGCGCCTAAAACAAACTCTATTAGTCGTCACTAACAGCTCTACAAGATAGTATGATTATCCTGACGTACATGACGTAAGCAGTGCAGCAGTAAGTAACGAGCTGTATTCAAATAATCTTATGCATGTTTCACTCATTTAAGTATTCCATTATTTCTTAAATTCGTTCTTAAGTTTAAGAACGATTTGATGAAACACCGCCCTGGTTCGAATCTACTCCTCTTGGATACTGTGCCAGTTTCTCCGAAGGGTACAATCCATATAACACTGGCTGGATCCGATACTAGGGATAAAAATTGTACAAAACACTTCAAAATTGTACTTCATCCTTGGGAACAATATGAGCTTTTAGGGTATATGAGCTTTCGCTGTGTATGTTTGTGAATAAACAGTAATTTCTCGGATTATCCCTGTTTTTTAATTTCTCCTTCCAGAATGCGGAGGGACGCTGTACGACGGAAACGGCTTCATCTCATCCCCTGGCTATCCACAGGCAGTTGCTCCTAACGTGACATGTGATTGGTCAATCGCTGCTCCAGAAGGTTCCGCCCTCAAACTAGAATTTATTGATATAGATCTTCCCGGTAAGTGATTGGACGCTTTCGCACGGAAAACGCTTCATCATATGTAAAGATGATCTAGGGCTGTTTCACAAATATATCTTTAAAGCCAACGTCTACCCAGCATCCATGACGCTCCTTTAACGCAGAAATACGAATAAATGATGCTTACTTGACGCTAATCTATGCGTATGTCAAGCGCTAGACGAACGCTTTTAACGTTGTTAAAGGGATTTTCCTCTCTATATCCGCGCTCATGGGGCGTCATGAATGCTGAGCAGACGTTTATAAACACAAAAAGTGTGAGTCAGACTTAAGCTAATGCGCTTTCCATATGATACATTCCCGTGTAAAAAAACGCTTCATTGTAAATGAATATGTATGCAGGTATGAATTCTGTATAAAGCGCACATAGATATTGTTCGCGTGAAAATGCACGATTGGTGCTATTTTTTAATCTCATGAGTTAAAGGTGACTATCGCAGAGCTAAATATGGAAATTTGCATGAATATGCAGTGAATCAGATATAATACTTAAATTCTACGCGAATGAAATGGTTCATATTTTCATTAAGCCATTGGCAAGTCACCTTTCCTGCTTTCTATGGGCATACTTGTTTATTCCTTCAATTGCTAGAAATAAATTTTTGTTTCCCTTCCTAAAGTACCAACTGACGACGGAAAATGTGCCGATTCTTACATCGAGGTTAGGGAGGGTCAGGGAGAGCTCTCCCCTTTGATTGGTCGGTTCTGTGGTGACGTCAAGCCAGATGCGATACGCCGGGATGGAGGCAATCTTTGGGTGAGATTTAAATCTGGGCGCAAGCGACATCGTGTGACGTCGGGATTCGCCGCTAGATATCAAACGGTGTGTAAGTAATGTTTGTACGTCTGTGTAAAAAGTAACGGTGATAATGTACCCCCTTGTGGAACCCCCATAATGTGCGCATTGTTTGTACCCTTCATTGTTATTTTATCTTATGCAAGACTTCTCATTACTGTACTTGCTTTAAAGTTATAAACTAAAAAGATTAAACGCATTTTGTACCCGTGATGTATGACAAAACAAATACAATTCATCAACATGAAAGGGCTGTGATAAAGTTAATACCCCTTTGTATCACTTTCCAAATATAGAACAAATGTCATGACAGTGATGCAATAAGAGTTATTATGCATAATACAGACAAGTGATAGTTTTTGTGGGCGCTTTCACATTATTATCTTCCATATTCTTCTATTTTTTTTCAAATTAGCTTTTAAACGATTCTTGACGTCATCAAGAGGAATAATCAAAAGTATGAACTACCCTTCATCCTTTCCGCCTGACAGTGACAGTCTATGGCAGATAAAAGTCAAATACGGATACGTCATCTTGCTCCGTCTAAACGAACTCTTAATACCTTACGTCAAAAAGACGGGCTGTCACGGAGACTACCTGAAATTGATTGACGGGGCAGACAGCCAATCAAAGCTCATTTCCAAGCTGTGCCGGTCGCAGAAGAGAGTGGGCGTGGTCTCATCAGGCACCTCCCTTCGGATCGAGCTACACACCATTGAGAAGGATAAATCAGCGTACAAAGCAGTGACGCGGTTTTTGGCAAAATATATTTCAAGAGGTATGTCACGCCTCGTTTTTTTTGCACTGCATACGTTTCCTTGTCGAAAACCCTAATACACATTGATATTCAAAAACTGTTACAGTTACATGTGCAATAATATAGAAATCCTTTTTGTTTATTATGCTTCGCCAATGTGGCATTCTTTAAGTGTGATACTGTATTATCGTCTTTAACTTGCTTACTAAAGATATATTTCACCGTGAGTTCTTCAATAGAAAATACAAAGTCCTTTCTGAGTCTAAGCAATATCTAAAGTTTAAGGTTGAGAAAAATATATGTTCTTTTTTAAATCTAATTTAACATTCATCTTATTTTGGCATATTGATGTATTTTGTCATAATTGAGGGATGTTTCCAGAAAATTACAATTGATCGCAAGTTGCAGTTTATCAGCACGCGCCAATCAAAATCATTGTAACGCAAACTGTGGTCGAATGAAAATATGCGTTTCAATTTACAATTAATTTGCAATCAATCGCAACTTTTTGGCAACCCACTTACTTGTTTAACACATGATATGTGCTCACTATTCTCTTCCAGATTCGAACGAATGTCGAAAGAATAATGGCGGCTGTTCGCAAGTGTGTTCTAATAAAGTTGGATACTATTTGTGTGGCTGCCGTGCCGGCTACACCATGGGCAACGATTCTCATACGTGCATAGGTAAATATCCTACTCATGCAGTCAGTAATAACACGATATAAACTATTTTCGAAAACTTACGTCGAACGCCAATTCAATGGTTATTTGAAACGCTATTCACATCGGAACCGGCTTGTGATTGTTGTGTCCGTGCAGTTGAATACACGGCGTATGGTTCTATTGACTGTGGCCCACTTAACTTTTCGGAAATGGTTTATATCGTGTGTTATATATCCTTGGTACAGATTCCTTGAGATATCCCCTTTAAGGCCGACAAACATCTTTGCGCTTTCAGCCTGCGTCCGGCTAGCGCTTTTAGAAATTAAAAACGCGCCATGGACTATAAGGGCGCAGGTTTTCCGTGGACTAATGTTCGGCGTATGCCGCTTTGAGCGCAAGCTGAACAGCAGTCCACCGTCTGTTCAGCGTATATTGTGCGGTAGGGGAGTGTTTTTTTTTAATTTTCTGAAACGCTTGGCCGACGCAGGGTAAAAACGCGAAGGGGTGAGTCGGCTTTGAAACTGCATGGGTTAATGGGTTGTATATTAAAAAGAAAGAAAGAAAGTAAGGAGACAAATAAGATATATACAAACATGATATAAACTATATCCGCAAAATACAGTCGGTCATGGACAATAGAGCCGTACGCCGTGTATTGAACTGTGCTGATACAACGATAACAAGCCGATTTCGATTTAAATAGCATTACAAAGGACCATTGAATTTGCGTTCGACTTAATTTTTAGGAAATAGAATATATCATGTTTAAATTACATACAGAGATTACCAGGTTTTACTTAACACGTTTATTTAATCTGTTCGTCTGATTTTTCTGCCTTTGATCGAAAGAAATATTCATGGCCCAGATGATAAATGTCATTGAAATTATTCTCTGAATTTCAAAAGGGGTATTTAACAAATTTGCACCTTACTTAACGGTTTTGAAAAAAAAAAGAAAAGGAGGGGAATAAAATCACTCCCAATTTGGATATCTTTCCCTTGGCCTGTGCCTTTGAAATTCCCCCTATTTCCCAAGATAGATTCATATTTTCCTTCTTTCATGTGCCCAGATATCAATGAGTGCGCCATTGGGAACGGAGGATGTTCGCATCTGTGTGTCAATACCTATGGTAGTTACCGGTNTCTAATAAAGTTGGATACTATTTGTGTGGCTGCCGTGCCGGCTACACCATGGGCAACGATTCTCATACGTGCATAGGTAAATATCCTACTCATGCAATCAGTTATAACACGATATAAACTATTTTCGAAAACTTAAGTCGAACGCCAATTCAATGGTTATTTGAAACGCTATTCACATCGGAACCGGCTTGTGATTGTTGTATCCGTGCAGTTGAATACACGGCGTATGGTTCTATTGACTGTGGCCCACTTTACTTTTCGGAAATACTTTATATCGTGTGTTATATATGCTTGGTCCAGATTCTTTGAAATATTCCCTTTAAGGCCGACTCACACCTTTGCGTTTTCATCTTGCATCACTCAGCGTTTTGAAAAATTAAAAATGCTCACTGGACGCACAAAGGCGCAGGCCCTTCGGTGAACTGACGTTCGATGTACGCTCTTTGAGCGAAAGCCGAACGTCAGTCTGTTTAGCGTATACTGTGTGGTATTGGAACGTTTTGTTAATTTTCTAAAACGCTTGGTCGACGCAAGATAAAAGCCTAAAGGTGCGAGTCGGCCTTATACTTGGACTAATTGTGAAAAACTGGATTAACGGAACGTAAAAAAGAAATGGAACTATTAGACAATCAAATTTGCAATTATGTTATTAAAATATTCAATTCAATCTATTTTCCGATTTATTTAAAACTTTTTTTTCATCTGTTCGTCTGCAATTATGCTTTTGATTTAAGCAAAATATTTCTGGCCCAAAAATTTACCGGATTATTATCCATGTCATTGAAATTATTCTCTGAATTTCTAGAGGGATATTTTTTTTAACAAATTTGCACCTTATTTACCGGTTTTGAAAAAAAGAAAAGAGTAGGAGGGAAAATAAAATCACCCCATTTGAAGAATTTTCAGAGGGTTCTCAAAGACCCTTATTTTAACGACTTTTCAAAGTCTTTCCCTTGGCCTGTGCCTTTGAAATTCCCCCTATTTCCCAAGATAGATTCATATTTTCCTTCTTTCATGTGCCCAGATATCAATGAGTGCGCCATTGGGAACGGAGGATGTTCGCATCTGTGTGTCAATACCTATGGTAGTTACCGGTGCGAGTGCCCAACCGGGTTGCAGATATGGGATTACAATCACACACATTGCGAAGGTAAGATATAATACTCTTCGTGGTGTTGCTAGAATGTTGCAAATGATTACAAATCAGTTGAAAATAAGTTGCAAATTGAAACGAGCATTTTCATTCGTGCACAATCTGCGTTTCTAACCGGTGCGAGTGTCCAACCGGGTTGCAGATATGGGATTACAATCACACACATTGTGAAGGTAAGACGAACCGATTTTAAGGCCCAATTACATCGAAGACGGCACTGCATCATGGCACGGTATTGCGGTATTTACGCAGTATCTTAGTCCATATTGGTCAGAACGAAACTCCCACAACAGATGTTCAACAATTGGCCTATAGCAGAGTATACATCGCGCAAATACCATGTCGTTATTTTGTCATGCCTTTAGAGGTGTTTCTAGAAACTTGCACTCGATTGCAAATAGAAATATGCATTTTCGTTTGCGTACTGTCTGTGCTTCTAACTAAACGCTCATAATTAAACAAAAACCTATTCTATTCATTGGTGCTAAACAACAAGACACAAATCTGGGGCCCGTGTGAGACCAACTTATGTTGAATGGGCTACCCCGGAACAATGAATAATAATTTTAAGAAATAATAATAATAATCTGCATATGAAACAGGGATTTTGATTCAATGGTGTTTCAATAGGCCGGTTTACTAATATATTCAAATTTATGCACGTTTCTTGCCAACGAACGGAGTTACTGGTATTATTGTTAGGAAAAAATGGAACTGCGGTTCTTGGAATTCCGTTTGCATACATTACTTGTTGCTATGCCGGGTAAGTATCGGTCACACTTCCAAGCTGTCAAGGACAACCTGTACAAAGAACGCATGCAATGTGTAACTTTTGACAACCTCGCTTAATGACTCGCTTCGGCATGCCCCTCCATCTCTCTATCACCTGCTTTTCAAACATTNTTGCCCAGATATCAATGAGTGCGCCATTGGGAACGGAGGATGTTCTCATCTGTGTGTCAATACCTACGGTAGTTACCGATGCGAGTGTCCGACGGGGTTGCAGATATGGGATTACAATCACACGCACTGTGAAGGTAAGAGGAAATACTCTGCGTGGTGTTGCTAGAAAGTTTCAAACAATTGCAAATCAATGCAAATCAGTTGAATATTTAAACGCGCACGATCTGCGCATTTAACCGATGTGAGTGTCCAACCGGTTTGCAGATAAGGGATTACAACCACACACAGTCTTAGGGGTGTTGCTAGAAAGTTGCAAAATATTGCAAATCAGTTGAAAATTGAAACGAACATTTTCATTCGCGCACGATCTGCGTTTTTAACCCTTGTGAGTGTCCAACCGGGTTGCAGATATGGGATTACAATCACACACATTGCGAAGGTAAGATGGAAACGGTATTTGGGGACATTGCTAGAAAGTTGCAAATAATTGCAAATCAACAGTAATTCAGCTGTAAATTAAAACGTGCATTTTCATTCGGGCACAGTCTGCGTTTCCAATAAGATGTGAATGGAACAATGATTTCCGGTCAACTGCAATTTAAAACCAGAAAATGGGCGCGCGCCACTGACTGATTTGTTTATAATCAATTGCAGCTTTTCTATATCCCTTAACAACACATGTTTAAAATGCAAAATGTATAGGAAACAATGATATGTAGGAAAATTTGCAATTTATTCATTCACACTTTTAGATAAAAGAGTCATACACCCTATTTACACCTATTCGATGTTTCATCAGCGTTTATCTGGTGAACAACCGGAGATAAGACATCACCGACTGTGTGGGATCCTGTACCATTTATAAGATTTTGCGATTGATAGCTTAGTGTAATAAATCAAATAAATCAATAGGTCAAAAACATAGAACACAAATATTTACAAATAAGTAGTTGAAAGAAAGCAAACGAATATGAAATTGGTAACTAGCAAGAAGCAGAGCTTGTGAAAAACTAGTCCCAACAAAACATTCAAATGCTTAACAGAGAGGAGGTCATAGAATGTCCAGTGTAAGAGCACTGACAAAACTCTGGTCCAAAGCTGTCCTTATTTTTTTAACAATAGTTGCCATTATACTCGGTGTTTAAATAAATGGCGTCCTTCTTCAAGCGGAATGAGACATTGATGATTCGAATTTTGTTGAAAGGTTTTGGTACATGATTGGATCAAGAGGTGCGTAGCCAGGTTTGCATTTGAACGGGGATGGGGAGAAGTATACTTCGCAAATTTTCCATTCAAGCCAAAAAAATATTACATTTCGCTGGCGAGCTAACCAGCCAAAATAAAGGTCTTCACTGCCCTCCGGTGGGCTGATTGGCCGATGGGCAAAAAAGGCACCTCTTTCATTTTAGCTTGTTTCTTTTTCCAAACTTTAACGGTAGGGCATTCACTCCTCACACCTTGGCTATGCACATGATCAATCTAGCGGTAACAAGTTCCTATCACAAAGTGTCTTAGAGAATGGATTGAAGATCAACAGATGAATCTCTATCGGTATCCTCACTATCCTTCGATGGATGCAGCGTTGCATGAACCGTTGCTACTGCAACACGCAGCGCCTCTCTCAAACCATCACCAAAGGCCACATCCTCAAGTTGCACCACGCGCCGGAAACCCTCCTCTTCCACCGACTGAATCCAAGAAAGGAAGCTTTTAACATCGCAGTAGGTGACAGATGATGTGTCAAAGTAGTCGCTTAGGCCATGCCCAAGTGTTGCGCTAAATGCCTGTAGATCGGCCAGCATGGCTTCGCTCATGGACAACCGTCGCAGGATTGCTCGACGGGACCGACGTTTCAGGTCTATCAAGGATCCGTGAGCGATATCCCAGTCGGTGTCGCTTGGGCCACTCTCTTTGGTTGATTCAGTTGAGGAACAGGTGTCAGGGACGTACCGGGAGCGGCTTTTCCTGTTGATGCGTCGGTTGATAAGCCTGTCAAAGACATGAAAGAACTGCCAAGTGTAGGTGGACAAAGCTTCTCTTTTAGCAAGAGTTGTAGATCCTGCGCCATCTGGTTCTACCCTGTCTGGGACATCCGTCGAGTCTTCAGTGCTACCTCCTGGAGTGTTGTTTGTTATGGTCTTCGACGAGGATGAGGAGCTTTGCAGTGCAGCACTTTGATGGAGAACCTGACTTAGAAACCCTGTATCACTGTCATCATGAGGGTATGAGGCTGCTTTATCAACTGAACATAGTGAATCCGATACATTATCATCATAGTCTCTGTCATTATCAAGATATACTCCACGATTGTTTACATCATCTACTGCTTTTCTTATCATCGTTTCACCGGATTCACCGGATGGAATTTCTTCCCAAGCCGACGCTTCTTTAAAGGATCCTTCTACCCTGATGTCTTCAAGCTGATCTGGCTGATTCCGTCTTTCTGACATCAGTTCTAACCCCAAATTCAAGTGCGAGGTACCATTCGTTTCTTCGACAATTGCCACATCCTGTTGCTTCATTATTTCTGTCGATGTGAATTCTGACTCGAACTGTGATGAAATATTTGTTTCTTCAACGATTGTTTGGTCTCGATACCGGTCGTGACTGTGATAGGCATACTCATCGGGTTCAGTATAAACGTCCAGTTGCAGTGTATCCCCGAAGGACCTCTTGTAGGGTAACTTAAGATGAGCGAGAGCAAGATCAGACGGCTGGCTGTAAGAACCCCTCGGATGATCACCGATCATTGCGGAATCAGTTGAAAATTTTCTATCAGAGTAACGTTCGACATTCAAAGTATCCATCCCTCTATCAGTGAGATAAATCTTAGACACATGGGATGATCCGACGTCCATTTTCTGGTAATCATATTTTGTCTTTGAATATGTCTTTCGTTGGGTACTAAATAAATCGTTTTGTTGTTGGACGGGTTCCTGAACATATACTTCTAGCTGTTTAAGCTCCTGATTCGATCGAACCGATGGCGCACGATTGTCCACGTACTGTCTCTTCAAACCTGAAACCGAATCGCTCAAGGACGCGAACTCGTCGTGGAGGGAGCTCAGTCGCCGCTCGACTCGGCTGCACTGATCGACATGATCTTGAAGATTTGATGTGAGTTCCGTAGTCCGCAACCTAACATGGGACAGCTCTGACTGCATGTTGTCCAGACGATGCTCGAGGTTTCTGTAGTTGTGGTGCAACTCTTGCCAGTCTTTCAGAAGCTCCATTCTCTCTGAGCGCGGTAGCCTTTCAAAATCCATCTCCTTGTAAATGCCAAGTAAGTGATAAATGAATAAATTTATCGAACTGTCCACCCGCATTAATTGCTACAAATACTCTTTTACTGTATGTATAACCATCGAGGACTGGAACTCTCTGCAAGTATCCAGCATACAGTCAACAACAGCACCAAAGTATCAAGGATTGAACAATCTCACGCATTTCCTCATCCTCCGCGATCGCTTATAAATATAAACGTTGTAGAGTATCGTCGATGGCAAGAAGAAAATATGTATTTACTAGAATTATTGTGAATATATTACGGCGATGTAATACGCATTCCAATTGAAGAAAGGTATCCTGTCCAGTTGTAGTTTATAAACGTATGCAGTGACCTTATATCGCATATAAACGTTTGATATACCAGAGGTTTAAATCACTTCCTTATGCAATTATACCACAGGTAAGTCTTCCTGATAATTCAGTTTCCTTTTCCCTGAAGAGACGGAAGCAATACTACTTTCAAATACGCGTGAGGGATGATTGTGTTGAACCTATCCAATCTTGGACTACCTTGCTGCCAGAATGGAATTATGTCTGGTGTCGTTATGATATAAGTATTCATGATAATTTCATGTTGAAAATGAGAGATTAGTCACCGCTTCTCCAAATATATACAGTACGTGAAATTGTAAGAGACCAGTGGCACAAAGACGTAACTCCATTTCGTCAAAAATGAGGTTTTGGTATAAAAACGTAAATGTGACCATTCTAATAAAAACAACGGGCTTTTTTTTTAAAGAAGGCACATTGTCTTTTTTAATCTTATTTTCATACGAGGCGCAATGTGGAATCAAACCTTTGAATATATTTTTTAAGACGGCGAGATTGGAGTTACGTCTTTGTATCACCCAACCCTTCTATTTGTTACCGCCTCTTTTCAATGGCAGGTGAGTTTTTTTCTAAATGCCCTATATAGCATAGAATAAAGTGATAGAATACTGGATTGTCTCTTCATCCCGGCCTCTCTGAAACACCTGCTCACTTGACGGGCGGGAGGCGTTGCCATGGCGACCGTACTGATTTTCAAAAGGGATGTGTTTTGATCAATAGACCCTTCCAGCAATATTGAATATAGTGAAACGAAACTTAACCCATAAACTGCTGAACACTTTTCTTGATGCAATAAATTCCACAAAAAACATAGGTTACTTTGACCTTCATTTTTGTTATAAATGCTAGTGGTATGATGTTGGAATTTACACAATTTATTCTCAAATACGGTAAAATATCATGGCAAAACGTATTACAGTTTTCTAGTAAATGATCTTTCCTAAAACAATGCTTTGAATATGTAATTAGGAGTGAAATAAAAGTGAAAGTCAAAGCC
>BQKZ01000613.1:61707-91085 GCA_036244855.1 Temnopleurus reevesii | reverse complement strand
ACAAATTATGAAGATGCGATGTAAATATAGAATTGAGACAATTATTTGGTTATACATGACGTAGCCCGATAATGTGATTGTTGAAACTTCAGAGGAGAATGGTGGTGAGGAGGAAAAGTTAAACAACAAGAAGAAGAACAACAAAAGGAAGAAGGAGAAAAAGAAAAGTAGGAGGAGAAGAAGAAGAAGGAAAGGAGAAGAAGAAGCAGAAGCAGAAGGCGAAGAGGAGGAAGAAGAAGAAGAAGAAGAAGAAGAAGAAGAAGAAGAAGAAGAAGAAAACGAAGACCGCAACGACGAGGATTTTGGAGATGGGGATGATGATGATGATAATGAAAATATTGAAGACTTTTCTGAGACAACAATTCCTGCAGGCAAAATAATTTGCGCTCATTTGTAAATTGATATGTTGAAATGTAAAAGACAGTGGAATAATATAAATATGATATTTCAATATCCTGAAATGCTCCAACTGCAATTTGGAACGAGATTGACCTATTTCACTTTGACATAGCGTGTTCCGTGCTTAATACCGGGTGCGAACAAACACTTGCCCCGACATTTCGGCCACTGTGAGGTGGGAACAATGGGTAAATTTCTGTGGGTGTCTTTTTTCGCCTTTTTGCTGATTTTCTTAAAATCAAAATGTCAGGTTAATAATTCTATCACTCCAAAGTGTGATAATTTTATACTTTGAAATTTGGCATGTGTATTAGTCACACATATGAGCAGTTTTCTAGGAGTTTTCAAAACATAGGCTAAAGAAACATTTGAATTATGGGGGGACACAGGCAATGGTGCATCTCATATTTTTAGAAAAAAATATGAATTTTCTGAAACAAAGACAAAAAACATAATGTTTTCTATTACTGATACCATAAATTTTGGTATTATTAAAAAGGAAATTTTATACGCAATGTTTTAGTTTTATTAGCATGGATTAATATTGTATTCTTAGTAGATATTTTGCAAATTTTGTGAACAATGCCATCACACGGCCGCCATTTTGAATTACGTCAAATATCTCAAAATGCTCAATGCTGACAGTGTGTCAGCAACCGGATTCTTCAAACTGAATATTTTTTCCATCATAATTCGTGGAAAAAACTACTATAGACCAAACTGCAAAGTTAGGCCTAAAATGCCCAGATGGCGGCTGGACTATGAATGACTATTGACAACTAATACCAAATGGATGTTTGAGAAAGTGGTTCATGCACAATTATGGAAGCCTGGAAGGACGATTTTATATGTATTCAGTTTGTCGTCAATTTCGCAAAAATGTGTACACTTATGTGCAAATTTGCAAACCTATTTGCAAATATTTTTGCAATTTGCAAATTATTTCGCAAACAATTTCGCAAATTATTTTGCAAACATTTTTGTAAATATTTTTGCAAAAATATTTGCAAATAAGTTTGCAAATTTGCAAAAAAGTTTGCAAAAATATTTGCGAACTTTGCAAAAAGTTTGCAAATATATTTGCGAACTTTGCAAAAAAGTTTGCAAATATATATATACCCCTCTGATCGCGCCTGTATACATATTAGAGGGTTAGGTAAGGACTCTGTGGTTGAGTGCAGTGCAGTCCCTGTGTGTACAGTGTAAGTGAATATGCAGAGGTGGGTGCTATCAGAACACTCAGTCCTCAACTGTACTAGTTCTGATATAATAGGCGGGTTTACTTATATATTCAAATTAATGTGCGTTTAACGTAGTTACGTGGTATTCCATAGACCGTTTGATAACAATAAGACTACAATAATTGGAATCCAGTTTGCATACATTACTTGTTGCTATGTCGGGCAAGCCTCGGGCAAGCTTACTGGTTGTCAAGAACAATCTTTGTGTTAGAGGTATGCATAAAATTTTCATCTATTAGTAAACCCGCCTATTGTGCGATTGACGAAACTGAGAGAAGGAGAGACACAGGAATAGGCGGGTTTACTTATATATTCAAATTTATGTGCGTTTAACGTAGTTACGCGGTATTCCATAGACCGGTTGATAACAATAAGACTACAATACTTGGATTCCAGTTTTCATACATTACTTGTTGCTATGTCGGGCAAGCCTCGGGCATGCTTTCTGGTTGTCAAGAACAACCTTTTTGTTAGAGGTATGCATAAATTTTGCATCTATTAGTAAACCCGCCTATTGAACAAAGTAAACTCATTCCAGCCACCACAAAAACGTCATGATCGCAAAAATAGCTTTCATGTGTATTCACTGAATTTCTCCACAGAATAAGAAGGGAGGGAGTTTCTTTTGTTTGCCTCTAGCTTTTGGGAATGTTCAAATGGAAGTTGTTTTCTTTTTCCCGAATCCTTTGTTCCTCTGATCCTGTGTGATATTTTCATAGACTATGATTCTTGAGGTAAAAGCGTATTTCATCTATTTTCATCCCTCCGCCCACCGAAGGTGGTTGCCGGAGGCATTATGTTTTCGTGTTGTCCGGCCGTCCGTACGTCCGTCCGTCCCACTTTCTTTTGTTCTCGCGATAACTTAAGAACCGTAAATCGTATCAACTTGGTACTTAGGTCATGTGTGCACATGAGAGGGACAATGATCTGATTAGATTTTGGGTCCATGAGGTCAAAGGTCACAGAGGTCATTGAATGCATGAAAATGGGTATTTCTTGAGATAACCTATGAATGGTTTGGAGTGTCAACTTAAAACCTTGGTCCAGTGTGCAGATAGAAAGTAGGATGTTGCATGCAAATTTTTAGGCAATGAGGTCAAAGGTCAAAGGTCACAGGGGTCATTGAATACATGAAAATTGGTATTTCCTGTGATAACTTATGAATGGTTTGTTGTATCAACTTCAAACCTTGGTCTTGTGTGCAGATAGGAAGAAGGGTGTTGCATGCAAATTTTTAGGTCAGGAGGTCAAATGTCAAAGGTCACCGGTGCCATTTTATACATGAAAAAAGCCGTTTCTTGCAAAAACTCATACAATTTTTGTTTAAAAATATACCATTGTATTGGGTGAAAATCAGTTATGTTTTGGGGTTGTCAGTCAAAGGTCAAAGGTCACAGGGGTCATTAGATACATGAAAATGGGTATATCTTGTGATAACTTAGTATTTGTTTCTTTGAGCAGGCAAATATTTCTGATCGCGCAATGGCGAAGGCATATTTTTTCGACTACGCGCAGTTGAGGATTCATCTAGTTATTTTTTAAAATACCTCTTTGATTACATATGAACATATGCTACTGAGTTTTATTTGTTATGTTCTAGATATTAACGAATGCGACCTACCCCATCTCGATCTATGTGAGCACTACTGTCACAACACATACGGATCCTTTGCGTGTTCATGCGACCCAGCATTTATCTTAGGAGTCGATGGAATCAGCTGTGAATGTGAGTATATTTATTAATGTTAATATAACACCTTTTTTTATTATCCAACATCACGTGATTTAAAAAAAAAATAAGATACCACTATCAAGACCATAGAACTGTCGATTTCAGTCAAATCCGATTTTCAAATGACATTTCAGGCAAAAATGTTTCCTAATGTCCATTGGACAATAAAAATGGCTGCATAGCTCAGTCAGTCGGAAGAGTGACTGGCGTGGAATGAATTGATCTCTATAACAAGTATTTGGTAAAATATTAAACATTATAAAAGTTCAAGTTCAATATGGTACCCTGAAATGTTTCCTAGTGTTGCATTTTGGTTGCGCCCTTAACCCTAATCCCATTGGGCTATTTCAATCATATATTTTTCGAATGTGCGTAGCACCGGAACCGTATACAAAAAAACTCTCAATACTAAAACGTGATGGAGATGATGATAATGATGACAATAATTGTGATTATAATCATTGTTATAATCATTTTTTCCTTTTAGAATAAGGACATTTATCTCAAAATTTTATATTGCAATGTCTATCTGACAGTGGTAGCAGGCTGTGGAGGTTTCATTCACAACGTTGAGGGCGTTATCATACGACCAGACATTCCGATCAACAACACACACTCCATAGACTGTATATGGTTTGTAGATGTGCCGGATACACTCATGATATCACTCAGGTAATTCATGTTCACACGCAGTTCAATACTAACACCGTTCAGTGGTAGTTCAGTGCTAATTCAGTTCACAGAAGGTTCAATAGTAATTTAATGCAAAGGCACCATATAAGTTAAGTTTGAAAGCATTTTATTATTATTATTATATTCATGATATCACTCAGTTAGTTCATGTTCACACGCAGTTCAGTACCAATCTCGTTCAGTGGTAGTTCAGTGCTAACTCATTTCACACAGAGTTTAATACTTATTTAGGTCAAAGGCAATTCAGAAATTCAGCTCAATGGCAGTTCAGTATTCGTTCGGTTCAAACAATGTTCAGTACCGGTTCAGTATTTCCAGTTCACATGTATTTTAACAGTGACTAATTTCATAAGCAGTTCCTCGCTAACTATTAAGTTGACAGAGAAGTCAATACTATTTAGTTCAAAGGCGCACATCTCAGAAGTTCAGTTCAAAGGTGCGCAGCTCAGAAGTTCAGTTCAAAGGCAGTTCACTATGATTATATAAAGTTCACACACAGCTCAGTATGAGTTCGGTATTTTCAGTTCACTTGTATTTCCAAAGTGATTCATTTTACAGGTCGTTCAGTATTAATCCTCTTCCTATGTAGTTCAATACTAATTCAGTTCATTCAAAATTCATACTTAAGTTAGTTCATAAGTGGTTCATTGATGATTCAGGCCACACACAGTTTAGTTCAATTTCACTTCATACGAAATTTATGATAGTTCACTTCATGTTGGTAAGGGCGGATCCAAATGCGGGCACCCCTGAATGGGTCTGATGCGCGCCTGATTTTTTTTAAACAAAAATGATTATCTTTAAATGCATGTATAGTATATAAAATTGGTTAAATATGTCACTCATATAATCTCAAATCGCATCTGTACCGAATGCATTGTTATTTCAGGATAGAGTTGTTTGAGTGGCCGAGCAATAACTCCTGCTCGGACTACATTTTGATGAGCGGTGAGGGTAGCAACTCGGGGCAGCACCCGCGCATTTGTGGTCAAAACAACTCGAATCACACCTATGACACCACATCGAGCAGAATTTGGGTTCATTATCACTCAGATTGGCCGCATGATGGCGCTTTCCAAATGGAGTATTTCACAACTGGTCTTCCGGATGATGATGTGATACTATGCGGCGGATCACTAAATGGTAAGACTTTTTTCCTATTTGAAACGTACTTTATTCTTGTTAACTGTATCGAGGATTTTACATAACGGGAGCTGGGGGTCGGAACCTAACAAGCAAATAAAACGTCTTCTGGAATTTTTTGCGCCCCTGTTTCGTCAAATTTGGACACCCACCAATGAAACGTTTTTTTTTGGCGCATTATTGATTAAATCACAGATAATGAAAATACACAGCAGTGTCATATTTGGCGCCTTTCGAGTCCTCAATCACACGATATTACATTCTGACGTTTAGATTGTTTTACTTACTTGAAATTTTAGAATTAAAATGGATTCAATATATAATAAAAAATAAAGAACAAAAGAACATTAACAAAATAGAAAGTTAATGTGATCTCATTCTTGATCTTGATTTTCATACAGAATCTGGAGTTATCGAAACACCGGGGTTCCCATCCGGCTACCCGAGCAAATTAGAATGCACGTGGTCTGTAAAGAACGCAAGTCTTGTTGCCTTTCACTATGAGAAGTTCGATGTAGAACCCGAAACGGAGTGCCAATTTGACTACCTCGATCTGTATGACGGTCGAGAAGGGAGTGACAATTCAACTCATATAGGAAGGTATGTAATTGGAAAATTGATTAGACATAAAGGCATGCAATGTTCCAAATCATATTAAAGTACTATGTAATCAGCGATTCATAGCTATCTTTATCTCAACGCACAGTTAACGATTGACCGCGATCTGTGGCCTGTAACATAAAGGAGATACAATAAATTGAAAATTAATCGTATCTTTATGGTACATAGAATTTCGATTAATATTTATCGTAAGTTTTACAGGTCCCTGGCTTATTTGGCAAAAAGAATCTGCCCAATTCCCGACTTTCAATTAGAATGTCTGAAATTATACTGCCTTAGTCCCTTTCTAATCCTTCTATATCCCCTTCTATATGATTAAATGATTCATAACTATATATGCCATTTCAATCATTATGTTTTGCAGGTTCTGCGGCTCTGACCCGCCACCGAACGAGCTAAAGCTCTCGACGGGAGAGCTATGGATGGTATTCAGGTCAGATGCCACTGTACAAGGCTTGGGCTTTCGAGCCGAGTACGAAGTTCATTGACATTTTATTGTGTCAACCTAAGGGGTTGGTGCTTGAAAGTTGCAATTGATCGCAAATCAACTGCCAATCATTTAAACGCGTATTTTCACCAGCGCATGATGTGCTCTTTTAACAATTAACACACGTAAACTATGTCCGTAAAATTAAGTCGACCTCCAATTTGTTATGATATTCCAATCGGAACTGACTTGTGATTGTTGTGTGCGCACAGTTGAATACACGGCGTACGGATCTAGTATCTATGACCCACTTTATTTTACGGAACAGTTTATGCCGTGTTAATTGATGCATTGATTTAATCTATTTCTGCACTAATAACTCATTTACAATTTAAGAATACGGCGAATTGCCCACATTCAGCTTGCCCTTCAAAGGGAGAAGGTGTATGAAACAAATGTTAATTTGAGCGTGTTGATCAACAGCAATATTTGATCAATTGCAACTTTCTAGCAACACCCCTAGACTTAAAACGATCATCTTTTCCACTACTCTTACCTCTAATTGTTCCATAATTGTTTCGTTATTATCGAAGTTTTTTAGGCATTCCTATTAATGACAGTGAATTTTCTGCACATGGAATACTTTATTCCTTTAAACTGAACGATCTGCCGACGAATTTAAAAGAGAAACAATTTTACTTCTCATGTTACATAACATATAACGGATCTTCAGGGATTGCGAAACCAGGGATGGGGCTGCAGCTCCTCATTTTTTTCAGTTGCTTCGTGAGATCAAATGGGAGTGTGGAAAAAAAAGGATAAAATTGGGCCCCCGTTTTTTAAAACGTTCCTGATCTATCAGCTCAACCCATGGAGCGACGATTTCGAGCGCGGAATTCAAATCTGTCTGCAGATCTCCTGCTATTCAAAGAAATAAAGATTGCTGGTTGTCCATGAAAGATGATAAACAAAGCGATCAAAACCATTTTAAAAACGTAGACAAAAGAAACTCTCCTCCACAATTCCCCCTCCATGGAAAAGAAATTGTATATTATTGATAAATAAAATATAAATACAAAAAAAACTATAGCATGGCCACATTAAAAGAAACTATGTGCTGAACTGGGTTTTTAACCGTGTAAAAATAGTTTAATGAAATAAAATCAAGCATTTCATAACAGATAACTAAACAATTTTAATTTGCCCATTATCATGAATTTTGTATTCTCTAACTTCATCTGGGAAAAACCTATTTTCAGATTAAAAAGTATAGTTTGTAACCATCGGATACGTTTTAAAAGTAATTTTATTCATTACGCCTATCACTGTATTGGCAAGTAATCTAACAAAGTATTTTTGTGTCTTTCTAAATTATTCTACATACCGTAATTCAGTACTTGTAAGATTATACTGCCTATGGTGACGATCAAATAAAAATTAAACTTTGATATACAAAAATACGTTTTAACATGTATCTTTTTTATGTTGACATACAATCTGTTGATTTGAATTTTGTGTACACTATAGTATTTGTATTGAATATGCTGATTTTCACTTCATATTTTCATCATATCTCGTGTCAATTAAATTTGTAGATGTTTGAAAAATTTCCCGCATAAAAAGAATTAATTATTGAGATTTATTTTACGTTTGGTTAATGATATTTAAGCGAATTCATGAATTTAGAAACAATACGAGTATGGTGAAAATGAAGGTGTTTGGTGGTTTATTAAAGAAAATATTTTTATTCGTTCGTAAGTGACGTCTGTTGTCCTAAAGTATGTTTTTTTAGGTCGTTGAGCATAATCATTTCATACTATTATGGATGTTTTGCAGTTCGCAGATTAATATATCAAAAATGATATGAATGCACAATTTGCTTAAACCATTTTGGAAATGATATTGATCGGTATATTGTGCATGTGTTTGTGTGTTTCCGTGTTTGTGTCTATGTTTGTCTGTCTGACTATCTGTCTGTGTAAGCGTGTATGTGTGTGTGTGTGTGTGTGTGTGTGTGTGTGAGTGTGTGTGTGTTGACATGGTCTGGGATAGACCGTTCAATCTGTTGAAACATAAAAAAAAACTAAAATCGCATTTGATATAAGTAGATTTAAACAAATTTTGAATGTATCCTTCTTCACCCCGGCGTTTCATGTTTGCCATGTTTTATGGAAGAATTTGACAATTAATCGTTAAGAATATGAAATGTTTAAATTTGCATTTCATCATCATCATCATCATCATCATCATCATCACCATCATCATCATCACCATCATCATCATCATCATCATCGTCATCGTCATCGTCATCGTCATCGTCATCATCATCATCATCATCATCATCGTCATCGTCATCGTCATCGTCATCGTCATCGTCATCATCATCATCAGCATCACCGTCATCGTCATCGTCATCGTCATCGTCATCGTCATCATCATCATCATCATCATCATCATCATCATCATAGCGTCTTAAATATACCACCACAGGGGCCTGTAACATTTATAATCAGTTTGATTGCATCCTTTATGTTACAGGCCAAAGAATGCAATTATTCAGATTTAAGCACGCTGCTGAGCTTGGGCGTAAGACCACTCAAGAAAGCAGCTAAATTCACCCTTTTAGAGGATTTGCATTATCCTAAATCCAAGACATATCTTTATCTCCAGTGAAATTCCACATTACCTGCACAGTAACCAAAACAGATGAGAAGTCTTGTTAATACTTTCTTCATAGAATATACTACATCAAGAGTTACGATGCTTTTTAAGGGCTAAGGACCAATTAGAAAACATTTAAAGGTCCACTATTATGACAATATATGTTAAATTGTGGTGATCTACCCTTACCATCACCTTTGTGAGTGAGAGAGCTCCCAAATGTTTCCCATATATTTTATAATAATTTTCTTCATATTTTAGAGAGGCAATTTGGGAACGTCCCTTAAAATTCTCTGTATTCTGCATATGAAGAGCATTTTTATGGGGCATTTGTGGACCTTTAACATACACACATCGTGGGTGGAAGCTTTCGGGGCGCTAATCCTCGGGTCTGTGTTAGGGGACCAAAGTTGAGGCTTAAAGGGTGCTAAAATTTGAAAAATAGTGCGCCATTTTTTGCTGTTGATCGTTCTTTTTGCTTGTCAGCTCCTCGATGGGATGGGGCGCAAAATTCCAAATCGGTCACCCCCCCCCCCCGGTCTTGAAATCCTGGATGCGCGCATCAATCTCAATCAAGGAATATCGAGTTTACTCGAATAAATGACAATATTATTTGACATAGTTTTAGCTATATCACTATAACAGTTTTTTCCTTTATCCATCTCGTTTTATCCTTAAATTGTTTGTTTTCTTCAAATTATAATATGCACTAATTTATTTTCTTTAATCTCCTTTAAAGAGATAATTTTGTTACACTTTGTTTGTTGTAAAGGCGATTCCAACAAAAGCTGTGCTTCCAGTGTACTCGCCTCCTTTAATTTTTTTCACTTGTCATTTTATTTTGTATTGATTATGTATATGAAAAAGGAAATAAAGTCAAATTCAAAAATTCAATTCAATTCAAATAAAACCAGCAGATATACATATATAATTCTCTGTGTAGATTTGCCAAATGAAAATGATTGGAGATCGCACAGTAATGAGCGTGTTAAGAAATTAAGTAACTAAATTATGAGATTTTTTAAACAAGGAATACATCACCCTAGACTTGTTTGTAGAGGCTCAGACTCAATTCCCTAAATATATGAGGTACAAAATGTCTGCTTTGAAATTTTGACATTTTCTTGCTTATCAAGCGATCGACTGTTTAAGGGGTCTGACTTTGCACCCAACAGAATGCAATTTACGGGTTTTGAAATGATAAATTTGCACAGTTCTTTCCCTGGAATACTTTTTCCCCAACAAACCTTCCTTTATGGGTTTCCAAAGCAGAGTGATATCATAAACTAACATTCGGTCTAGCTGTCCGCCCCTTCCCGCACTCCATGCCCAAATACCTCTATTGTGCATGCGCAGTTTGAATTGTCCTCATTAGTGGAATTAATCTTTCGTATTCTTCTCGGCAAGGAGAGCTCTCTAATAAGGCTCCAGCCACATAGAAGCCCGGAAGCAACAAGATTCAACATGACACTTCTTTAATTCACAGTTAGCATGGTTAGCTGCCTCCGAACAGAGAGTCGTTTTGAATCGTGTTGCATCCGGGGCCCTATGTGACCGGGGCTTGAGACTTCACCAGGTTAACCATGAAGGGGAGGAATTACACCAAAAGGTATTGTTGTTGCGATCGGGATGANCCCCCCCCTGGGTGCGAGCATCAATCCCAATCAAGGAATATCGAGCGTAGTACTGTTTAGTATTTGCACAAATGACAATTTGACATTGTTATACAGTCAAACCTGTCTATAGTGGCCACTTAAATTAATTCCCTCCAGGTGAAAATGCATGTTATAGAACCTGTCTACAGTGGCCATGTTTACTGTTTCCCTTGGGGTGGCCTCTGTAGACAGGTTTGACTGTAGTTATAGACGGAGACGATTCATAAATGAAATCAGTAAATGACAAATACTGGAGATCGCACAGTAATGAGCGCGTTTAGAAATTAAGTCACATCATTATGAGATTTTTAACAAGGAATATTTAACGGAACTATAAGCATTGGGGAATGGAGCACGATGCATATGTGAATACATCCCCTTAAAATTGTTTTTAGAGGCTCAGCTTCAAGTCACTAAATGTGAGGTGCACAATTTCTGCTTTAGAAGACGTTTTCTTGCTTATCAAGCGATCAACTGTCCAAAGGGTCTTACTTTGCGCCCAACAAAATGCAAGGTTTTTTTTCTGGTGACAGCAGCTAATAAGACTCTTGTCTTCTAAGCTGTCTCCTCATTCTTTTACATTTTATATATTCTTTACCCTATTATGTATGCACTTTTTAAATCTGAATGAAATAAATTGAATTGAAGTTTCGGGTTTTGAAATGATAAATTTGCACATTTCTTTCCCTGGAATATTTTTCCCCAACCAACCCTCCCTTATGGGCGAACTCGCTCTAGGATGGGGGTAGGGCTACGGGACAACTCGGCCCTTTAAAAACGGAGAAAATCTCATTAGAACGTGCGTTTCTCAAATCAGAGTGATACCATAGACATACGTATATCATCTTAAGGCCTAGCTGTCCGCCCCCCCCCACCTTCCGTGCTCCAGGCCCAAAATAGCTGTATTGTGCGTGCGCAGTTTGAATTGTCCTCATTAGTGGAATTAACCTTTTGTATTCTTCTCGGCAAGGAGAGCTCTCTAATAAGGCCCCAGTCACATAGAAGCCCGGAAGCAACACGATTCATCACGACTCTTTGTTAATTCACAGTTAGCTGCCTGCGAACAGAAAGTCATTTTGAATCGTGTTGCTTCCTAGGCCTTATGTGACCGGGGCTTAAGATTTCACCAGGTAAACAATGAGGGGGGAGGAATTACACCAAAAGGTATTGTTGTTGCGATCGGGATGAGTTTTGGGATTGATGAATTCTGTCATTCCGGGGTCGAACGTGTGGAGGGGGTAAAAGATCGTGCGAGGATGGTGACAATGGGTATTGTCTCGAGTTGTAAGGAGAGAGAAAGCTAAACTTCATTTTTACATTCTTAAAGTTTAAATGCGATTGAGAGGTGAAATTGGGAAGAAAGTAAGAGAGAACGTGACAGAAGTGGACCATGAATTTACATATATCTAGAAATTCTCACAACCTATATCATTTCTTGTAAAAGGGGAACCCACCCCCTCAAATCATTGCGCTGTCAATGAATTGAGAAGAATCAGATGAAAAAACTGAAAATGTTGGCAAAATTTGATAATCCGTTTAGAGTTATGAATTTAAACGGTATCATGATCCCTACGGCTGATAGCGATCCATCAAGACGGCAATTTTGATGGAATCTGTGACACCATGTCGGAAAACTACCATTCATTCTTCATACCAAATTTCCCATTCCCTTTGCTCTTTTGTCGAAAAGTCAGCAAAATGTTGTGATTTTTTGTTGCTTGAGTATCGTAAAGAATTACGTTCTTGCTCTCTTTCCAATAATCTTCCATGCCGAGTGAATCGAGAGTTGTAAAGTTCAAGTTCAAGTTTAATACCCACAAATTACAAATCAAAGTACAGTATAATACATGTGCTTGAGATCAAGCACACAAAATCTGTTAGTAGTTCCTTCGATAAAAACCAAATCTTATGGTGAACGCTCTTTCATACATGCAGCCTCGATTCTATGGAACTCAATCCCAAATTACCTGAGAAATATTTCTGATTTAGATAAGTATAAGGCTATGCTTAAGAAGTATTTATTTAACAAATAATTTGCATGTACATGAGCCCAGTGCACAATATCAGATGTAGGTTGTTTTCATGCTTTCTAAAGCAGATCTATATTCTCCACTTTCCATTCTGTTATTTCTTTTTCTGCTGTGTTAGCGCATAGGGACATGCTATGGCTATGTGTTATGCGCTATAAAAGAACTGAATATTATTATTACATGTAAAGGAACGAAACAAAACAATACAATGTAAAATAAAATATATAAAGCAATACAAAGATATTTAGTAAATGTACAGAACAATATTACATATCCTTCTCCTTTTTAAACAAAACTGTTCATTTTATGAAAAAAATACCAACAAATTAAGGGATAAGTGGGTGGAGCCTTTGAAAAATCATTGCTTGTTATTTATAGGCCCCCAAGTCCGCTCGTAAGTCATAATTATGAAAGGTATTCTGGATTTATGTACATGAAATGTGTTCCCACAAAAACAAAAGCACAAGCTTTTCCGACCCGACCGACTCTACTTGGGAATTCAACAACAAAAAATTCGGGGGACCATATTATTAAGTTCGAGATGTCACTGGTTGTGGTCAGACATCTTAAACCTAATCCTCCTTTTACTAAACTCAACGGGGGTTACTAACGTGAAGACCCTTAATTGTTCACTCAAAACACTTACATTTGCTCACCTCGAATCATTATAGTTCCATCTTCTGTACATAATGTACTGTTTTGCATAGGACCAATTCAACAGACTTTCTAAAGTAGTTGTTTTTAAAATGATGATGGTGATGATGATGATGATGATGATGATAATGATAATGATAATGATGATGATGATGATGACGATGATGATGATAGTGATAATAATAATGATGATGATGATGATAGTGATAATAACAATGATGATAATAATAACTATAATAATAATAATAATAATGATAATAATGATAATTTTGATAATAATGATAATATTGATGATAATAATATTAATAATGATAGTAACTATGATAATAATGATAATAATGATAATAATACTATTACTACTACTACTACTACTACTACTACTACTAGTACTACTACTACTACTAATAATAATAATAATAATATTATTACTAATAATAAAATGATAATAATAATAATACTAACAATAATAATTATAGTAATAATGATAAAGAAATCGGTTTTCATTTTTGTTTGACTCATCCTTGAAGCAATGTATTAAACGGATGAACAAAAGAGAGAGGGGGACGGAGATGAAGGAAATAATCGTGATGATTTCAACTGCCCTGTTATGAATGAAAAAGGATGGGAGAGGAAATTGAGAAGAGAAGAGAAGAGAGAAGAGAGAGAGAGAGAGAGAGAGAGAGAGAGAGGAAGAGAGAGGGGGGTTCAGGAGATTATCACGCTGTTTTTAACTGTTCTGTTACCAATGAAATAGATGAGAGAATAAATAGAGAAAAAGAGAGAGATGAAGAAGAGAATCACGCTATTTCTAAACGTTCTCTTAAATGAAAACGATGAGAGATAGAGAGGGGGAGGGAGGGGGAGAGATGAATGAGATAATCGTGATGTTTTTAATCGTTTTGTTACGAATGAAAAAGATGAAAGAGAGGGGGTAGGAGCAGTGGGCGGAGTCAAATGAAAGGATGAATACAGTCGCTCTTATTTATGATTGTTCCGTTACGTCACGAAAGCAGATCTTCTACTTCATCTTCCAGAGGGAGAAAAGACTTCAGTGGGTCTTCTCTCACACTTTCTGTTCGGATTACATCATCTACCAAGAGTTCTTCAAGTCATCCATTTAAAACTATTTTTCTTTTATTGAGGTAAGTTTTTCCCACCATATTTTGAAGCATAAACATAATAAAGTCAGCCTATATCGCTTTTATATATTAGGTCGCTTTTATATTTTGTAACGCAATAAATGCTACTGCTCCGATTTATTTGACAGTTTCTAAGTGCTCAATCAATATTTCTGAGAAATTATCAAAAGGCTGTCAAAATGAGAGCTTTTCCATTTCAAATGTTTCGAAAATACAAAAAATATCTTTTGAATTGTATATATCTAGCCCTCTTTGAATTCGAGATCCGTTATTTTCATTTTAATGTCAATATATTTTGCTTTAAACCTTAATGTAGTGATATGAAATAGAACGATTTCTGGAATATGAATGGGTGAAAAAGAAACGGGGAGAAAAGGAAAGAGAGTGAGACTTTAAACGCCGTTTAACTTAAATAAACTTGAATATGATACAACAACGTTTATATGCGTCGTTGTAAACATTGCATAGTTTTATCATAGCATCGTGTATATACAGAAAGTTTCATTGCGTAAGAGATCGATTTTGGGAACATGAAAAACTAACCATTGACAATAGAAATCGAAAACGGGCAGGGGAAAGTGGAAACTTTGTCTAAATTACTGTCTCTTATTTCACATTTTCCTCACATTGGGTCGATGCTACACCATTAGTTACGAAGTACCGCTATCCAACTATCATGATATAAGAATTATTCTTTCAATTTAAATTTATTTCGTTTCAAGTGCCGTTAAATATATTTTCATGGCATTTGATGATTTCCATACTGCACAGTTTGATAAACAGTGCAATGTTGCACCTTTTTTTATGAAGATGTAATACATAAGGAATACGATATGACCTATTTCAGCAAAATTAAGTCGAACGTCAATTCAATACTCCTTTGTGATGCTCTTGAAATCGGGACAGGCTTGTGATTGTGATGTGCGAACAATTCTATATGACAGGTACGAATCTATGGTTCCATGCCAAACTTGATTCTTTAAAAGTGTTAAGGGTGTTCTCAGTGTTGCAAGGTGCAGGCCTGATATTGCACCATTTTGTAAAGGTACAATATTGCACCTTTTGTCAATGGTGCAATATCAAACAATTTGCTAATGGTGCAATATTTTACGCTTTTGGAAAAGGAAAATATAGCACCGTTTGCCCGGAGTATAATATTTTCCAAAATATAAACAATTAAAAAGCACGACAGTCGTAGCGTTTGAATCTACGCTATAAGAGATGGCTTCATTACAAGGTAGAACTCTATACCGACTGAGATTATTATTACTTTCTACCGATCAATGGATTCAGAAGACATAGACTCCGTGCCTCTGAACGGTGGCAACACATTTCCTGGCGAGAGGGACGGGACCCCAAAGAAAAATAAGTCTATTTCTAGTTCTGATATCACAATGCCCATTGGTCAAAAGGATAGGCTCAGTCATGCCGAGTGAAACTACAAATGCCGAATTGTTTTAAAGTTTGTAAAATATTGCGCAATATTATACTTTTATGAAAAGGTTTACTGCACCCTATTATGTCCTCCCATCAGTTTGCATATACTTAAAGGGGAAAATTTTCTCTTATTTCCACAGTGAGTACCTGCATAAGGCAAACAATAAATACTTGTTTAGGTGCCCTCAGATGTCTAATATATATTTCGTAACAAAATTCACACAATTCATTTAAACAAAATGAGATTTGGAAGGGAGTGAAAAGCCAAAGATCATCTGAAAATGACTTTTCAGGTTGTTGATGTTGTTGATGTTGCTTTTTAACAGCGCTTCATTCATGTATGAATATTTGCACCTGCTGTATTCCACATGTTTATTTACAATTTTCCTGTGACTTTTCAATGTGAGTTAAAAGTAAAAGTAAACAAATAATAATAAAAACTGTCAGGTAAGGCTATTTTCAGAGGGGCGATCGGTTAAGTGCACCCAACCATTTTTTTTTGTCTGAGCACATGCAAGAGCATAGATACGTAGCCCTTGTTTGGTGTTCAGAGTTAGTTTGATTTTACCCAGCAATAAAAATAAATTATGCAGCATTGAAAGTGACACGGAGTATGGGAGGAAAGCATTCACAAATACCAAGTCTAGCAAACATTACTTACTTTTACAATAAACACGATGTAAACTATTTTCGAAAAATTAAGTCGAATGCAAATTCAATGGTCCTTTGTAATGCTATTGAAATCGGTACCGGCTTGTCATTGTTGCGTCCGCACAGATGAATACACGGTGTACGGACCTTTTGTCTGCGTTCTAGTTAACTTTTCGGAAATAGTTTATATCGTGTTAATACATTGCTTTTTTAATTTGACTATTTTCACTGTGCTTCTAGCAAAAACATGTGAATAAGACTTGAATATATTATGAAAGCGCTCTCCTCTTTTGATTGTTGCTTTATCAGGATTTCTGTCATCATGCAACGCTAATCTTTACTTCGTGTAAATGACAATGGGGGGGGGGGTCCATATTGAAAATGTCCCGTACGACATTAAAAACATATATATGTAATTTTCCATCCTGGTGGCCATAATCTGATTTAAGATCTTTCTTATCCATGTAAATCAATGGCGTAAGCCTATAGAGTACCATAGTTAGCAGGAACAATAGGCGGGTTTACTAATAGATGCAAATGTTATGCATACCTCTAACACAAAGGTTGTTCTTGACAACTCGAAAGCTTGCCCGAGGCTTGCCGACATAGCAACAAGTAATGTATGCAAACTGGATTCCAAGTATTGTGGTCTTATTGTTATCAACCGGTCTATGGAATACCACGTAACTAAGTTAAACGCACATAAATCTGAATATATAAGTAAACCCTGAAAATTTAAAATCTGACATAGATGGAATAATCAAATATGACGTAAGGAGCGCGGGAAAAATACTCTACTCTAGCGCAAAAACACGTTCAGTTCTATGAAAAACAGCATTTCCCAAATAGACAAAATTAAGCCAATGTTGTTAGCTATATAGCTTTTGTTGACCTTTGACAACTTTATCTTCGCCCGATAAATCATGATTGGCAATTTACATATTAATCAGGCATATGCAAAGTATGGAAAGACGGTGCAACTTTGCACCTTTACGGATGTAAAATTATGCAAAATATGGAGCACCTCTTACGGTGCAATAATACACTTTACATAAAGATGCACTAATGAACAAACTTTTAAAAATGCGACATAAAGGATCGCTTGATTCCAGGTCAGACTCTGCCTACTCGCTCATACCGACCGATTGACACTATGACGTCAAAATTTTAGCTAGCTTCTCAAGTGGATATTTTGACATATTTTTACGGGAAATACGTTGCTACCGTTCACGAATACGGAGTCTATGTTTGATGTCTTGGGATTCCGCCAATCGGTAGAAACCAGCAAACAGCTCATTCCGTAGAGCATGTGGCTTGGAATGGAGCTATTCCCCACGACGTGGGTTTGAACATCACTATTTTTATTAGCATAAGTGGATATTTTGACATATTTTTACGGAAAATGAGTGGCCACCGTTCATGTATACAGAGCATATTTTATTTATTTATTTATTTATTTATTTATTCATATTTCACCAGGGTAGCCCATTCAAACAAAGTTTGGTCTTCCATGGGGCCCTGGAACACATAAAAATATTTACAATTAAAACAAATAAATATAAAATACACCAAATACAATATTGAATACACCAAATACAATATTTTACTAGATTGAAATTAAGCATATGTTTGATGTATCTTGCTTGAGTCGTTGAACATTAGATTTGTGATAACTGCAAGGACCAAGGTGCACATTTCATTTTTTACATTATCTCCTTTTCACAGACGTGAAGACATCACGTGACCAAACCACACGACTCGGCGCTTTGGCACCATCATACGTGCCCACGTGATCCGTGTCTTTTTACTCACATCGACTCATCATGGAAGTCGCTCTCCTTTTCTTACTTATCACCATCGGAGTGCTCCAGAGCAACATCGGCGGGGTCAGAGCCTGCCCTGACATGTGCAAATGCTACAGGAATCGACTAACATGGGCCAACACTGTGGAGTGCTCAAAAATCGGACTTCAGGGAATCCCAAGTCTGTCCATCCCGAATACTGATGCATTGATACTGTCGCAGAACTTCATCAGGAAGATCCCCGCCGGTAGCTTCGCATCGGTCAGCGGTGTAACGAGCATATCTTTGTCGAGTAATTTAATATATTACATCGATCCCGATGGCTTCGCTGGACTCTCGAACTTACGACAACTGACCTTGTCTACAAACAGGATCAGTGATCTTGGTTTCCTGACCGGGGAGAACATGGCGACGGTTGAGTCAATATTCTTGGATAGAAACCCAATCGATGTGATTCCTCCGTTCATCTTTGAACCGCTCACCAACCTCCTACAGTTGGATATATCAGAAGGGTCACTAGAGGATATCACTGATGCCCATCTTGTTGGACGGTACATAACATTAGATATGAACCCTATTAGAGGATTAGGAGAGGGATCTTTCATCCGACCCCATGAGGTGGAACATGTTACATGTAGAAAATGCACCATCCGTTCTCTGACTTACATCGGGAATCTAACGGCTTTGCGGACCCTGTATCTGAACCAGAACAAAATGCATCATGTTGGGGATGATGTGTTTGATAACTGCTTCAGCTTGGAGGAGTTATACCTTTCTTAGAACGAAATCACGGACGTGACTCCGTTCAGAGATATGGCCAATTTGAGAGGTCTCCACCTCGACGGGAATGTGATTTCTCATCTTCCCTCTGACTCCTTCCAGAACCTGCCTAATCTAGAAACGCTTAATCTCAAGTCCAACAGAATCACGGTGTTTTCCATCCCAGTACACGTCAGACAATCCCTGCTTCTCAACGAGAATGATTTGAGAGAATTTGATGGAAATTCTCTCGATTTGTCTTCCTTAGTAGTCATCAATCTCAGTAGCAACCTTCGTCTCCGGAACGTAACCATCACAGAGGCCGATTCACTCAGCAGCTTATACATAGATAGATGCGCCATCCGCCATTTCAACTTACGTTTATCAGAGCACAACATGATTAGATACATTCTTTTCGGCAATAATAATCTTCACAAATTATCGACCATCCGCAATCTCCCGGAAGTATACTACCTTAAGATGAGTGATAATTCACTTGATGCCATTGGGGCGAATGGTTTGGAGGGACTACCCAGCTTAAGATCACTCGAAATTGATCATAACCATTTTGCCTCTATTCCAATCCTTCCAAACTTACCAGCACTCAAGGACCTCGATATGTCTTACAATCTCATTGAAAACATGACACTGAGTTCCTTGTCACACCTAACTCAGCTTGAGGAACTTCATCTAGCGGGAAACAGGATCCGCAGTATTCCAGTTCTTCCGAATTTGCAGAATCTCAAAATTCTCAGTCTCAGTGAGAACCCTGTTCAGACCATAGAAGAAAATCCCTTCCAGCAAATGGCTTCGTTGGAAACACTTCATATGACCAACTGTAGTTTGAAGACCCTGTCGTTGCTCGGTAGGATGCCATCTTTGCGGCAACTGGTTATAAACCGGAACCAGATTCGCGAGGTGACCCCTGATTACTTTGCGATGCTTCCGAACCTTCGATACCTCGACATGTCGACAAATAAAATCTTGAGACTACCCGGTCTACTGGCTCTGCCAACTGTTACTTTTCTCAACTTATCTGATAATGCCATTTCTTTTATTGATCAATTGGCATTCTTGCGGATGGAAGCACTGCATTCGTTGGACATATCGAACAATATGGTGGATTCCTTGAACTTCCTGACCTTCATCATGCAACAGTTACAATGGTTCGGGGCTGATTCTAATCAAATCAGGGAATTCCCAGTTACTGGCATTTCAGAGAATTTACGATCCATTTCCGTAGCTTTCAACAATATAAGCGTTCTGTCCCCGATTACCTTTGCGTTTGCAACGCGCTTACATTCACTCTCTGTTGCCCATAACCAAATACGGCACCTGCCAGCGAGCACATTTTCTGGTTGTTCGCGACTAAGCAGTCTCCGCCTACATGACAATCCCATCGAATATATGGACGGGGATGCTTTCAGTGACCTTTCATCTCTACGATTCCTTTGGATGGAGAATATTCCACTTCCGCTTTTCCCCGAGGGTCTATTCGACGGAATTCCTGATATCGGTTACGCCTTTCTCTCTCATTCACCTATGTTCACGACCCATGAAAGACCACTCTCTCTGCACATGCCAGAGCTACGGATTCTTCAGATCGACAATCCGCAGATGGCCTTGATCCCGAACATTACGGCTCCTAATCTTGAATCTGTACATATTACCGGAAGTGGCTTGACGAGTGTTCCAAAGGAACTATTCGCTCGTCATCCATACCTCCTCATTATTCGGCTTTCACACAACCGTATTTCAACACTCGCTTCGGAAGATTTCCAACACGCGAACAAGCTCTCGGAAATTTTCCTTGATAACAATCACATCAGTGTCATTGAACCGGACACTTTCTTATCGTTAGTTTTGATTGACTCCATCAATTTGCAAGGAAATCATCTAACGAATGTCGATCCCGAGTTCCGTTTTCCGACCCTAGTCAGTGATGCCGATCTGTCCGAAAATCCCTGGCACTGCGATTGCGATGTTGAACATCTGCAAGGAATTCTCGCGCGTTTTGACGATACCGGGGGCTCTACGCGCTGCGTCTCGCCACCGGAGTTATCGACCCGCACAATCGTCTCGATCAAGCCGTCGGATCTCAGCTGTACGGACGGAAACACTTCAACTGAGGTCGTCGATGTCGTGACTGACCTGGAGTTCGAGACGGTATATGAAGACGCGACGGAGATCGTCACAGAGGTTCTGATTACAGACGAGGTCGTGATCACAGAGGAGGGTTTCGAGCTCGTGACTGAAGAGGTGGTCGAGTTTTACACCATTGTCTTTGAGGAAGGCTCCGGCATCGGTGAAGGTCGAGAGGGAATCGGGGGCGAGATTGGACCTCCCTACGAGGAGGACAATGATGGCGGCGATGAGGACGATGATGATGACGAGCATGCTGATGTGACGGAAACAGTCACTTTTACCCCAGTGACGAATGTGGAAACCGACGCGCCTATTCGCAAACCTCTTTGTCATCGTGGGTTTGGAACTTGCTCAGGATTCAGCTTAAAAGCATCGTACACATTATTCCTACTTGCACTGGTAATTGCAGTAGTTATTCAGTGGACATAAACACATCATTTTCGAATGGAGGAGTTTAAAGGCGAGTAAATTCACTCGTATTTTACATGCTCAGTGAATGCGCAGTCTGATGAAATCCAAGTTCCATATATTTGGACACTTGAAACAACCAGAAATAAAATGTACATAGAAGAGCTAGAATTTAGCTTTAGATGGAACCAACTCCTTGATTTATCGCACTCTCGTTAAATGAAGAACGAAGTCTGAAAAACTGAATGAAATCGAATGAGCCGTTATATAGTTATGAATTTTCAAAGCATCGATGATATCAGGATCCCTACCACTGATGAGGATCCATGTGATCGGCAAATTTGACTGACGTCATAGTTTTAAAGATGAAATACTTTATAAACAAAAATCTTATTTTAAACATAATTTTTTAGTGTCGTTTTGGAATATTCTTACTGACACTTATGAAACTCAAACTCTTGAAAATGGCATGTTGCAAAATGACAAGGTTGTACATATTTGACTATTACATACAATGTATTGTTCGCTATCTACTGTACGTTTGTTATTTACGCTCATATTTTCATATGAATAATCTTATATCGTATAGGATCAATTTTTTATATGTTCTATATTTGTTATTATTATACCATTCATATTACCGACGGTATGTAAATAGGCCTAGTCTTCAAAATATTAAAAACAGACCTAGTTCAAATGAATAGTGAAAGTCCTAAATATTCATTATTGTTCTTTTAATGAGAAGCTCAAACATAACGAAGATGGGGGTACACTGATAGATCTGCAGAGTGTGGGTGTGGCAGGGCAACCGGACTATACCTCACCTTCTGTGCTACAATACAATGTTACAACCTTGTACCGAAAGGGGCCTGGCAGTGGTGAGTGATGTGACTCTTAAGCCCCGGTCACATAGGACCCCGGAAGCAACACGATTCACCCCGACTCGTTGTTCTGAGGCAGTTAACTGTGAATTAACAAAGAGTCGGGGTGAATCATGTTGCTTCCGGGGTCCTATGTGACCGGGGCTTTACAGTTGCTAGACCAAAGGAATTGGTTTTCTGATGACATGAGATGATGAAAAAAAGTTCGTGTAATTTTGGCGCCAAAATCCATAATATGGCCTAACTAGACGCTGATATCGTCTGTGTTTTCACCAAGTGACGTTAACCGAAGGATACTGCTGCATGAGATCATCCATATGCTCACACTATATTGAGAATTGGTTGTCTGATAACATGAGATGATGAAGAAAAAAGTTAATTTTCGCGCCATAATCTATAATGGCCAAACTGGACGCTGATATCGTCCGTGTCTTCACCAAGTGACGTTAACCGAAGGATACTGCTACAGGAAATCATCCATATGTTCACACTATCATCTAAACGTGTTTGTCTATATGACGGTGCACTTTGAATAGGCGGGTTTACTTATATATTCAAATTTATGTGCTTTTCTTGCCACTGAACGTAGTTACGTGGTATTCCTTAAACCGTTTGATAACAATAAGACTACAATACTTGGAATCTAGTTTGCATACATTATTTGTTGCTATGTCGGGCAAGCCTCTGGCAAGCTTTAAGGTTGTCAAGAAAAACCTTTGTGTTAAAGGTATGCATAAGACTTGCATCTATTAGTAAACCCGCCTATTGGCACTATGTCGGGATTACTTTGTACTCACGGGAGAATACCATTTGAATACCGTCACTTCATGTAAACATGGACGATGTGACTCTCACATTTGCCTGAGAAATTAAAAGTCTCAGTTTGTCAGCAACATTACAAGCAAGTTGGTTGCTTCCAAAATAGACAATTGCATTTGCACGACCGTTAAAAATAGAAGCAATATAAAACACCAGTTACGGTTCGCTTTAACTGTTTAATTTCTTCATGAATGTAGTTCGAAATTTGTTTCTTCACACCGAGAAAGAAGGGTGCAACTTTACACCTTTAAATACTTTGTCTGCTTGTGTTGATTGAAAGCAGAAAAATCAGACGAACCGAAAAAAAAGTTTGAAAGAAATCGCACAACAAATAAGAAAGTTATGAGTATTTCAATTATATAACCCAATAGTTGTAATCAGTCAAATTGGCAACGTTGGGTCACGTGATTATAACGTATATCATGCACTTCTCTGCAAGCAGTTTATTATTCTTAATGTTTTAAACCTTCATTTTTCAACCAGGTAACGAAAAAAAGGTGTTGTTTTTCGTCGATATATACATGGGTACAGATACATTTATTGAATCAACGTTTTGAATATTTAAAAAAAAATAAGTGTGACGGATTAAAACAGATTTTTAAAAACAATGAATTATAATAAGCTTATACGGACAGGAAGTGCATGATCACGTCATAATCACGTGACCAAACGTAACGTGTTGTGTTACGTCCTACTGCGTACAGTAATTTATGAATTATCACTGTTCAGTCATATCATTGAAATATTCATAACTTTCTTATTTCTTGTCGGATTATTAACTTCAATTTTTTGTTGATCTGTTCGTCTGATTTTTCTGCTTTTAATCAAACCAAGAGTTTTCTAGCCCAGACCAAGTATTTAACGGTTCAACGTAATGCAACACTTGGGTCACCTTTAATGATGCAATATTGCGCTTTTTTTTTTCATTTCATTTGAATGGGGGCCAAATGTACTTTTCTGACAAGCAAAAAAAAAAGAAAATGAAAAAAGACTTTCACTTCCTGCCAGTGGGCTGACACCCCCCCCCCAAAAAAAAAACATATTGCGGGGAGCCCCCCCCCCCCTGGACGTGCATATACATGGAGCAATCTATAGACTATAATTGTATTTTAGAAGATTATAATGGCGAATTTGAAAATGAAAGGAATAGGAACCTTCGCAGTCAATATTAAAAAAGCATCGAAAATGAAGATATTCGGTCTTAAATCTTTTTACCATCTCCTGGAGAGAAATCAGCGATTCTCGTGAAATATTTAGCTTTGGAATATGGTTATCGATTAGATTATGTTGGGAAATTGATGAAAAAGAGCACACGAAAGACGCAGATGACATTTCTTAACAACATCTCTCAGATCTATCAATCTCTTTCAAATAATTTCCCATAATTTAAAAATAAAACGTTAGCTCGCAGAAGTCATAAATCTTTATCTAGTGTTGGTGCTCCGTTTTCGTGATTCTTATTTTGTCGTTATCCTCTCATTTAAAGGGGAACTTTACCCAGACATTGATGTGTGCTCAGTGAATGAAGAAAAATACAATGGTCAATCTGTGAAAATTTGAGCAAAATCCGACAATCCATTCAAAAGTTATGAATTTTCAAAGTTTTGATTAATACTCCTCATGGGCTCCTCAAATTGGCAACATACAGGCACAAAATGGTTGCCAACTTGAAGAACTCTCCATTCACTTTGTACACAGAATCTCACGTTTTCTTCTTTTTCTAGCAAAGTAGACAAATTGAACTTTTCTCTTCAAGTATGATAGGGACATTTTGATTCTGCATGCATTTCGGAATGAATTTGATTGATTTATTGTCTACTTTTCTAGAAAAAGAAGAAAATGTGTGAAATTCTATGTACAAAGTGAATGGAGTGTTCTCCACATTGGCAGCCATTTTGTGCCTGTTTAAGGAGCCCATGGGGGGCTTAAATCAAAACTTCGAAAATTCATAGCTTTTGAATGGATTGTTGGATTTTGTTCAAATTTTCACAGTTTGATCATTGTATTTTTCGTCATCCACTGAGAGTCCATCAATGGCTGGGTGAAGTTCTCATTTAAGTGTTATTGCATTACTTTTCTGTTTTTGCATTGTTTGGAAATGGAGATAACATAAAAATTGAAACGATGATTATAGTTTGTTGTATACTTTGCTACCTGTAGATAATATAAAATGATATTTGATATACGCCAAAATACTTAAAGTCCTCAGCTTGACCGAATTTGCACATGCCTACATTATGCCTCAATCGAGAAATAAGGTGACGAAGAATACAGGTACAGACGATTGAAAATTATATTAAACTTCGCTATTGCACAAATTCATGTCAAAACTTATTGTCCACCCCCTCCCAAATACGGTCGTGAACTAAAACTTTACGGGGATGAAAACTTGATGACGACATGTTGTGTGCCGCTGTCTTGATTCACTTCAGTGATTCACACAGTTTACTTATGTATTTGCCGAAAATAGTCACTACATTGATACACAAAATCGCCAAAAATACAACAATGAAAACTCTTATGTGTCTGATAATTGAATAAGGATGAGCTCAGATAATGAAAGATTTGGTGTAATCAACATTTATGATACTTCGTCAAATAACATTCCTTAAAACATGATCTAAAGTATAAATTTGATGCTCACTCTTGAAACGAGCTGTCGTAATTTATTCAGGACTGAAATGACAGACCAAGATAATCTGTCATGAATGTAAAATGAATAATTGATAATGGAGCGATCGTGATGAATAGCGCGTACAAGCTTGACAAGCGGGGGTTGAATAGAATTTCTAGGAGGTGCATATTCAATGAACAATGGTAGTGCTGATTGGTAAATAAATTAGCGACACCGGCAAATTCTGTTGAAAAGTAATCGCACTATTCGTTATTTTCGGCCTGATTTATGCAATATAATTGACAGGATGTGCATAAAACTATACCCAGGTCTATCTTTCATTACTTATCTAAGCACATCATGCAGAATTTTTAGCTGGATGCAGATTCTTAATAACTTATAGGCGATTTTATGCATCAATGTAGGATTTATTTTCATCAGGTACATAAGTAAACTGTGTAAATCATTGAAGTGAAACGAGACAGCCGCACACAACATGTCGTCATAACATTTCCAACCCCCTGCATTGCTACCGTCTTGGGAGGGGGGGGGGCGGACAAATAATATGTAGTGTCTTTTATTATGGTAACGAGAGAGGATTCGAAATTCAGTCATCTGTATTTATGCTATATGTATATTCAGTCCTCGATTGAAGCCTGGTTGATTTCGCTCAAGCTCTGGTCTTTAAATATCTGTTTGAGTCGACAAAGAAGGTAAAACCGTACTTAGATTGAGATCAATCAAAGGGCCATGAGCACCGAAAGGTGGACCTGTGCGCTATACAAGCAGCCACTATTATCATGACGTATGTACGTGTCAGTACTTGCAGGTGTATTCATGAGTTGTATATTCAATGTGCCAATTAACCCATATCAGCAGAGTGTTGACCATTTGAAATGTATTCATGATCTACATTACATTCAGCAGCATGGAATTACAAAATGTACAGGGCACCGAGACAGGGAATTTGATAACTTTTCAACTTTTTCAGACCACAAAAAATATTCAATTAATACATAAAAAGGTAATACTAAGTGAAAGAAAGATACAAGACAAATCTAGAAGGTATCAAACGGGTTAATTCATATGGAAGTTCCAATGAAAGATTTTATTGCCAGCATGCGACTGATAACTCAATGGTATGAAGTAAATGTGGAAAAATAGAAAAATTGACCGACTTGTCTAAATTTGTCATCACTCACTTTATCAATCACTGTCTTGTTGGAAAGTAAAAAAAATCGTTTGTATCGAAATTTCTCCTCTTCCAGAAGAGGAGTTGTTTTATATTTTGAAGTTTTTTATATATTTTGTCCAAAATTTTCACCCAAATGACGGCAATAGTTTATCTTCGTTTAGTAATTTTATCACCTCTCTCTCTCCCTCTCTCTCTCTCTCACTCCCCCTCTCTCTCTCCCTGTACTTCTCAATAGGCGGGTTTACTAATAGATGCAAATTTTATGCATAGCTCTAACACAAATGTTGTTCTTGACAACCCGAAAGCTTTCCCGAGGCTTGCCCGACATAGCAACAAGTAATGTATGCAAACTGGATTCCAAGTATTGTAGTCTTATTGTTATCAACCGGCCTAAGGAATACCGCGTAACTACGTTAAACGCACATAAATTTGAATATATAAGTAAACCCGCCTATTGCTTCAGTAGTTCATGCTATATACACTGACACATGAGGCGTATAATTCCACCGCATACATATTGTTTGTTCCATTAAAAAGCACTGTGCGACAAAACAACAGACAAACAACACCAGATAAAATGTCATACCAGTTTTCTGTCAACATGTTAAGCCCCGGTCACATAGGGCCCTGGAAGCAAAACGATTCAACACGACTCTTTGCTCTGAGGACGTAAACTGTGAATTAACAAAGAGTCGTGTTGACTCGTGTTGCTTCCGGGCCTCTATGTGACCGAGGCCTTAGCCAGCGTGTGCCTGTCGTAGGAGGATTTTGGCAAATACGTTGGCGTACATCGTATACGTTATAAGTAGGTTTTACATACGTTAGAATTTATTTATTTACTGTATTGACTTATTACAGTCTTCTTAAAAAAAAAAAAACCCCAGGGTATGTGCATCCGGTTGTAAAACTGCTTTTCAGGCGCCCTATGTACAATATAATAACATGTATACGTGAAAAAAATGCAGCAAAAATAATTATAAAAACGATATAAACTATTTCCGTAAAATTTAGTCTAACGCCAATTCAACGCTCCTTTGTAATGAAATTCAAATTGGAACCGGCTTGCGATTGTTGTGTCCGCACAGTTCAATACACGGCGTACGGCTCTATTGTCCATGACCCTCTTTATTTTGCGGAAATTGTAATGACATAGACCATACTTGCATTATTTCATGAAGTTTTTGTTTTGGAGGCCTTTACATTATTTGTGTATATCATAGTTCCAATTGTTTTTTTAAAAAACTTTGTTTTATTGTATTCATTGGTAATAGAAAAAAATAAACTGAAAACAGAAAGTGGGTGCCAATATTGTTTGATAGCTATAGAGAGATCAGTTCACCAATTAATTCATATTTATGCACGTGTTGTGGTAACCAACATAGTTACAATTAAACTACAATTCTTGGAATCCAGTTTGCATGCATTAGTTATTGTTATACCAGGCAAGCATCGGACCAGTTTTTGTGTTGTCACGAACAACCTTTGTGTTAGTGATATGCATCAAATTTACATGACTTAGGGGGTGTTGCTCAAAATTTGCAATTGATCGCAAGTTGCAGTTGATCGGGACGCGCCAATCAAAATCATTGTTTCATGCGCGTCTTATTAAATGCGCGCACCAGCGCGCGAATGAAAATGTGCGTTACAATATGCAAAGTTGCAGTTGATTTGAATTTGATTTTGAGCAACACCCCCTTAGTGAACGTGGTTGTGAAAGACTGGTGACCTTTTCCTGCTCTCAATCGTAGCTTCCATTTAGTTTGCAAGCACATACCCTAGACTTTCGGTGTGTACATGCGCAGATCATGATACAGGGTGTGCATATTGTGTGACAACATCACACACATACAGCATTGCTCTACCCTCAGTCTAGGCATGCAGACACGCAATGCATACCCTGTATCATTCTCTGTGTGTGCGCACAACAAAATACAAGGGTCTGTTCTGGCAGACTAGCTTCCATTGTTGAATCGCACAGGAGGAAAGGGTCACCAGTTGTTCGTACAGTCTTGCGTACCTCTACAAACAGCTTTATGAAATGGGTTCGTGGGCGGTGTTTCACCAAGTTACGAAAGACTTTGAGAACGACTTTACGCACGACTGGTACAAGTTCTTGTGCTGAATGATCGAGAATTTTATGCGTGTGACACTCGTTAACGTACTCGAGTCTTTCTTAACGTCGTGTCTAACTTTAAGTACGATTTTGTGAAACACCGCCATGGTTTGTTGTCACCTCCCTGATATACTAAATCCACCCGGGGGGGGGGGGGGG
>BQKZ01000613.1:32450-45521 GCA_036244855.1 Temnopleurus reevesii | reverse complement strand
TAGTATCTGTATGGTACAGGTTACACACACTTACGATTAATATTTATTGTAAGTTTAATTGCATATTTTATATTACAGACTCAGTTTATTGAACCCTCTGACCCCAATCAGTTGCAGTGATCGTGACAGTTTATTTGAACATTCATAACGCTTGAATAGACCATCCAAATTAACCGGTCATGTATAGCTCAGTGGTAGAGCGTCTGCCCCATGAACGGAAGGTTGTGGGTTCGATCCCCGGCCGAGTCATATACCAAAGACTTATAAAAATGGGACCATCTTCCTTCTTGCCAGGCGCTCAGCATTTAAGTAAGGAGAAGGGTAATAATAACTTTATGTTATGCAGGGCCCACTGGGAGAGCAGCTAGCTTACAGCTGAATGTGGCTACCCTGGTTAAATAAGATATATTATTATTATTAATTTTGTTCAAAATTTCATAGTTCATTCATCCGCGTTTTCTTCATTTTATTGAGAGCGCAAATAATTCCAGGGTTTAATTCCTCAGTTAGTAACACTCTTAGGTACACCCTTATTTCTGTATAGCTGTCATTATAGATAAATATTGTCGTTTGGGTGAAAAAAAAATAAACGTATCTTGAATAGTGACTCAAAGGGGCGTCCATATGACTTTTTAAACGATTCGACACTTCTTGTAATGCCCTGGTCACATAGGGTCCCGGAAGCAACACGATTCACCCCGACTCGTTGTTCGGAGGCAGTCAACTGTGAATTAACAAAGAGTCGGGGTGAATCGTGTTGCTTCCGGGGTCCTATGTGACCAGGGCTTAAGGAGCGGGTTCAAAACGTAAATAGAATAAAATCAAACATACAAATAATTATATACAAACAAAGGAAGAAAGGGATGGGGCATTGGAGAGAGGGGTGACCAAGATCTTCACTCAAATGTTTGGTATGACAGGGCCCACTGGAAGAGCAGCTAACTTACAGCTGAATTTGGCCTCCCTGGGTAAATAAGACATTATTATTATTCCATAGGATCCAGATGAAATTGAAAATAAGAAGACAAAGAACTGTAGTACGGTACGTATGGTAAGTAGTATTTTCGGCGTTATCTGTCTATCACCAGACACGTAGTGAGGGAAAAATGTTGGAAGTCATATAATGATAAAAGTCCTCTTCCACTTTGAATTTTTGTAAAGTTTCATTTCTTATATTTCGTATGTTTTTCAATAAAAACATGATTCTATGAACAGGCTGAAAACACCTTGATGTAGTTTAAAATCCTCGCAAAATGCAATTACAATTATCATTTTAGCGAGACCGAACTGAAGATGAATAATTTATTATGCTTCTATCTAATGCCAATTTAAGGAAGTGTCATCAATTGCAGGTACATGTACCACGCAGTTGATATTCAATATAAAGCCCCGGTCACACAGGACCCCGGAAGCAACACGATTCACCCCGACTCTTTGTGATTTCACAGTTAACTGCCTCAGAACAACGAGTCGGTGTGAATCTTGTTGCTTCCGGGGTCCTGTGTGACTGGGGCTTTAATTGAGAATGTGATGCGAGGACAAAAAACATTCAATTGTATATTTCTTTCCATTACGTTCCAATCAATAATTCATATTAATCTTGATAATGTAAATTTCAATCCATCCGTTTCCTATTATTCTTTCCTTGAATTTTCATATCTGCAGTCGAGCGACATGAATCGCGCGATCATTTTAGTCAGGCAAGGGGTGACGAAATGTAAAAAACAAATCACAATATAGTTTACAATATTTTCAATTATTCATACGGAAGCGGCGTTCATCTAAACGCGTCATAAATGTAATGAAGCATGCTTGCACATTTTACAACGAAATATGTCAATCAAATGTGTACACATGATACAACTAGATTATAATCTGTGGTTTAAATATGTGGGCATTTTCACAGTAACTGACGTTACACGGCACCAATTTTCAACATTTTTAATTTTGTGTATCTCTCTTACTACAAATGAATGGAGTTTGTTAAGGATATAGTTAATGAAACTATCCTTGATGAATAAACTGACACTGATTTTCTCAATGGTACTTCATTTGTTACGTTTCAGCAAGCAAAAATGTGTCGGTAACTGACATTACGCCAAAAGGACATGGAAAATGAAGGGGTAGAGTCAAAGTCACATCTCTTGTCTCAGACTCGTAATGATTATCTACTTTTTTGTATATATTACACCTAGGTTCTTGGGAAAACATATGCAAAGTTATGAGCAATTTGAATTATCTGTTTTAATGTCATCCAAAATGTTCTAAAGACATGTAGGTAACTGACGTTACGTAACTGACGTTACACTTAAATCCAGTGTTGTTTGTGCATCTTTCCATTCTTGTTTTATTCATTAACTACCTAAAATCTGTTGAAGTAATCCATTAAAATCAATAAAATTAAAAAAGATCCCAAAAAATTACCTTATAAAAGAATAAGAAGAATTTAAAGCAAATTTTTCTGACCATAGTCCCATATATGCAATTCTTTGTTTGTTGATTATATTCTCCGTAAGAAGGTCAAATTGCAAATTGTTTTATATTAGATGGTTGTCTGTAATATAAAGAAGACTCTGTAGTAATGTCAGATTTTCACTTTGAATTATGAGGGCACAGTGTGACTTCAAATTTTGGGGCTCTTTTTGGGACTCCGTGGTTGAGTGTTACGCAGTCCCAGTGTGTTCAGTACAAGAGAATATAAAGAGGTTTAGTTTAGTTCAGTTCAGTTCTAGTATCAGAACACAGAGTCCTCAACTGAACTAGATCCGCTCGGTGTACTCATGTTGCGCAACTAAAGCCCTGGTCACTTAGGGCCCCGGAAGCAACACGATTCAACATAATTACTAATTTTGTATGTTTTACCTTGTTCACGGCCTTGCTGAAAAAAAAATCATCTTTTAGCTGATAGCAGGCTTCATTACCGTGATTAAATAAATAAAATACAATATATAATACTCTTTTTTCGCAGGCAGCTAACTGAATTGAACAAAGAGTCATATTGAATCATGTTGCTTCCGGGGTCCTATGTGACTGGGGCTTAAACGTAATGATTCGGAGCATAAAAGCATGAATTGATTACGTCCATTCAAGGTAGCTGGTACGTAAAATCTTAATTAATTGGGAGAATGGAGTTACAACACGTTACATCATATAAAACTGTCATTAATTAAACCGATAGATCAGTTTTGGGAGAGATAACGCTTCAAACATCTAATTACTTGTGAGCTGCAGTTAAAGTATTACCATAATGCAGTTTTTCAATGGCAAATTATGTTCACAGTTTGTTTGAATAAAATCGATCAAGAAATGGCTTAATTATCGCAGAATGAATAACGACGACCGCGTCGTGCTTCCCAGCATAACATGCTTCACGTAAAAAATGAATGCGGACTTGCACACCGCAGACAGTTCCACCGATCACTCCGCCCATTCTGCGCTGCTGGGCCCCCGTGCGAATCATTTAGCGCATCGTATATAGGAATAACGGCTGATTGGCATGTTCGAAGTAAAATACGCCAGAACGTGCGAAAATCTTCTCCTAATTTCGCACACTCTTGTGAATTCATCATCTCGTTTCACATCACTTCCTGCATCCCGACCATTACGAATCTATACCTTTCAGTTAATTATCCTTTCATGTCATCTTGTCATCATTATTGTCTTCTCCAGGACTACATGAATCCTTTGAAGTATTTCATTAATTGTAATATACATTAACCTATATATAGAGATAATATACATCATCTCCTTTTAATGAAATTTTAACAACAAGCTGGGCGTTATAAATGAACGTGTTTATGAAGAGATAAATGCACATCAACAATTATTTTCAAGCGGTTTTGTAGTAAAACGTATTTATCAAGAGAACAAAAATGAAAGATTTTTATTACGATAAAAATGCACATAAACAATTTTTCAGCGCTTTTGTATTAAAACCGATTTACTTTTGAACACAATTGGTCTTTACTAAACCAGTTTTCAAAACCGCATTCCAAGATCAGTTCACGCACACCTCTCATTCTGAATCCATTGTGATAGAATCCAAACCCTATAGGGCCAATTGCACGAAATGGTCTTAGCCTATCCTCTTCTTGCTAAGACGTCTTAACTTCTTATGCCACCCTCTTAACACAGAAACAAACGTGGATACGTCTGTTAAGAGGATGGCACAAGAGGTTATTACGTAGCAGTAATAGGATAGCTAAAACCATTTTGTGCAATTCGCCCCTGGTGAATAAGAATGGAACGTAGTTCCAAAGCAGATCAAAAGACGCAAACTTAAATATAAAACCACTCCCATGCATAGTCGATCGCGATTTTAAATGATATCAGACAATGACTCCATAAAACAATACAGAGTCACTTGAGGCTGTCAAAAGGTACAATATTGTACCCCTTCCGGTAGTTTACACCTTTTAAGTACCCTTCATTTGCTGAGCGTGTACATAAAAAGGGTGCAATGTTGCACCTCTTCCTGTAGTTTGCACCCTTTGTGTACCCTTTTTTTTTTTTTACTGAGTGTGTACATAAAAAGGGTGCAATATTGCACCTCTTCAGGTAGTTTACACCCTTTGTGTACCCTTTTTTTTTACTGTGCGTGTACATCAAAAGGAGGCAATATTGCACCTTCATCTAAAATTTTGGCGCCCCCAGGGGGGGGGGGGCTGATATTAAAGTTTGCACCCCACAGGTCTGCGCTGGGCAAACGAGCAAAAAAGAAGGAAAAAAAGGGCCATCACAAACTTTACCGCCACCCTTTCGGCGAATTTGGTACCCTTTAACGTCAAATTTTAGAGCCCCCATCACGGAGCACACATGGATTGCACCTTTTTGCAAAGATTTGTACCATTTGTGCACCTTTTTTCTTATAGTTTATACAATACAAGAAAGTGACATTGATTAGTTTGAAGGATTTCGATCAGAACTGATTATAATCGAAGTGATGAATGTATAACAAAAAGATTGTCTTGTGTCATGACACGTTGCACATTCTAAAGTCAATGAATACACTTTACTTATTAGATATGACCAAAATTTGATTAGAATTTGGTCTAATTAGCAATATCCTTGTGAAAAAAAAACTTACTTGGTTTCATAGAACATGAGATACATTTGGATGGATGGAAACATTTTTTTTTTGTAATTCTTTTTATCTTTTTATCTAACAGAAATTGAATCACAATTAATGAGAATGATAATGATACTACTTCCGAATTGCCATTCTTTATAGTCCTTGTACACAAATTACCCCGCTTTATAGAAAGCACAAGGTGAATTTGGGTGGGGACATTTTTTCGTAATTTCTTTTATCTATTTTTATCTGACCGAAATGGAATCGCAATTGATTAGAATGATGATGATACTATTTCTGAATTGCCAATCTTTGTCATCCTTGTAAAAAAAAAATACGCCGCTTTAGAAAGGGTAAGTTGCATTTGGATGAAAACAGTAAATTGTTATTGTTTAAAAAATAATGTTAATCTATTTCCATACGCCAATTCAATGCTCCTTTGTGAGGCTATTAAAATCGGAACCGGTTTTTGATTGTTGTGTCCACATATTTCAATATGCGGTCTAAATATCTATTGTCTCATGACCCACTTTATTTTATGGAAATAGTTCACATCGTGTTAATCGGTTTGCATTTTTGCTGTTTTTGATCAATTGTGTCACAACTCTCCAACACGGCAACAAAGCGCCACAACTCAAGATGATGATTTAAAGCATATATACTTCTAAATAAACAGAAATAAATATTAAAACAGAGGTGCTATAATTTGATACCGACAAGGGGTTTTATATTATCATATTGCACCGTAACAAACAGCGACCGCCTTGGTTTCCCCCTGTACTAGAACGCCATAGAGGCAAGTCAAAAGTAAATTGTTATTGACATTGAAGATAAAGCAATGACTTTTATAAGATTTATTTCCTTCAAGATTAAAAGCGTGATTATATCAAACTTTTTTATTTCTATGCCGCAAAAAAGGAGAATAAAAAGGAGATGCCATACTTTTCTCTTTTATTATATTGTAAAATATGTTTTGTAACTGTATATTTTCAAAAATAGCGAACGCCTTGAGATGGAACAATGACTTCTAGAAGATTTATTTCTTTCTGGAATAAAATATTTTCTTAGATATCTATAGTAGGTGAAGGTCAAGCGTAATTTCTTTTTAAAAAGATGTTTTGAATTTTGCAGATGTTAAAGGACACACGTGTTATGTAAATGGTTCATCGCAAGGTTTTAGACCGGAAATGCACCAGTATAATTATGTCCACTAGATAAATCATCACGTTTTATACTATAGAAGTATAGGGCGGTAGATATAGAACCAAGCAATGACAAATGATACAAGTATATCTCTCTTGTTCACTTACAAAAGTGACACACATTATTATTGTATTTGGGTCGGTATCCGGGGGGTGTTTCATCAAGATTTGTCGCAGAGACAATTAGTCAGCGCTGACAAATTCCTTGACTGTGATTGGATGAAAAGCACTATCGCTGACAGTTGCTATGGGAACTGTCGGAAAATGACTCCTTGTCGCTGCGACAAATCTTGATGAAACACCACCCCGATTTACCTATAATGTCGATCCTATGGAAATATTACTGTAGACGATTAAATATGGTTTGTATGAAGGCTGACTTTTGCGTTAAAAACTAACGTCTGTGGAGCTTTCATGAAGCTCTAGACGAACGCTTCCAACGTCGGTCTTCGACTCGTATTCCTGCGTTCCTGGAACGTCATGAACGCTGTGTTTATTGATTGACATGTTTATTTATTTATTCACGAATATTTATTCAGAGAAGTCTGATCAGCGGAACATAAAATCATAAATAAGAATATACACAAATATAATCACAATTTAATAGTAGAAATGAACAATTAACAGGCTAAAGAAAAAAATCATTGATAAATTTGATTGTGTATCTTTTCACGGTAGCCGGACATGTTCCACTGTTAAATATAAAAATAGACAACCGCTAATCAAATTGAATGCGCGTCTTCCCAAGAGGGCGCATCGTGAACCAATCAGCAGGTTTCTACTGCAACCTAATCATAAATTAAATCGCGCAATTGAATAGGCCAGTTAACTGATATATTTATCCAAACTTATGTGCTTTTCTTGCCGACGAACGCAGTCACGTAGCATTTCTTAAACCGGATGTAACAATAGGCGGGTTTACTAATAGATGCAAATTTTATGCATACCTCTATTACAAAGGTTGTTCTTGACAACCCCAAAGCTTGCCCGAGGCTTGCCCGACATAGCAACAAGTAATGTATGCAAACTGGATTCCAAGTGTTGTAGTCTTATTGTTATCAATACCGCGTAACTACGTTAAACGCGCATACATTTGAATATATAAGTAAACCCGCCTATTGGACTGTAATACTTGGAATACAGTTAGCATACATTACTTGTTGCTATATGGCAAGCTTCGGGAAAACTTTCGGGTTTTCGAGATCAACCTTTGTCATGTTTGTGTTCGAGGTATGCATGAAATTTGCATCCGCCTAAGAAGATGCTTTCGGAACTGATTTTGGAAATAAGATGAAATTTAAACTTTTTGCAAACGGTAGTTGAATTTCTTCGTGTTAGTCCTATATTTAGCCTGCGAAAAAGAAAATTCACCAACAATACAAAGCACCTGAGCACTAAAATTCCCCGATCGTGTACAATGCCCTCTCATTAGTAGTGTACCACAAGGACACTGCAGTAGATATATTCATCCTGTCTCGTGTGTGGCAGCAACAAAACATAAAATTATCTTCTTTTCTGTTATTTTGTGTGTTTATTGTTTATTTAGGTCAAATCCAATGGAAAAATAAAACTGCCATGAACTTTCAGAGGTAGTGTTTAAAAAGAGTGCATCCAGGAATCATTTAATTTTGGTGAATTATTTTGTTATGATCGTGAAAACACGAGAAGGTGAAGCTAAAGTTAAAACAAATTTGGCTTAGCTGAAACTATATGATACAATGCGTCCTTTCTGTATTGTAATATACACTGCTGTTAGTAATTTTTTGGATATTTTCTTCAATTTTAAACTGCCAACAAATTTTACCGCCATTTCAGAACTCAGTTTTTTTTTAAACATTTCCTTTATTCTTTCTTCCTTGCTCTGTGATTGGCTGCCCCTCACATCCTGTTCGTTCTTTCTCTCTACCTCCTTGTTTAGCCTTTTCTATATACTTGTGTGTTCACTTCATTTCCTTGTCATTTCGCTTATGATTAAGATTCTGCTAGTATCGAAAGCTCAAGCTCTTTTGTTTTTACTTCATTTATTATTTGAATAATTTTCACGCTTCAATGATCATGTCAAGTTCGTCAATTTACAGGGCGCTGTATACGGGTGTTTCAAAATGCTCAAGTGGACTTGTATTGTATTGTATTGTACTTTATTTCCAATCAGTAAACAGACATAGAACACATAATACGAAATCAGAATACATTCGACAAATTTACATGTGTAAAAAATAATTTGCAATTAATAAGATTGGCTGGATTGACTGTCCAACATAATACCAGTTGAATGTAAAGGCCATAAACATGATATAAACTATTTCCGTAAAATTAAGTCGAACGCCAATTCAATGCTCGTTTGAAGTGCTATTTCAATCGGAACCGGCTTGTGATTATTGTGTCCGCACAGTTGAATACACGGCGTACGGATTTATTTTCCATGACCCACTCTATTTTACGGAAATATTTTATATCGTGTTAACAGATAAATTGTAAGGCCCCGGTCATATATAGAGACCCGGAAGCAACACGATTCAACACGACTCTTTGTTAATTTACAGTTAACTATCTAAGAACAAAGAGTCGTGTTGAATCGTGTTGCTTCCGGAGCCCTATGTGATCGGGGCTTATTATTTAACAAATAGAGAACAAGCTACACACTAAGAAATTAGGGTACAGTTAGGGTCCAAAATCACGCAAAATCACTGATTTGAACCCCGGCATCCCGCTGGCATCCTCATTATACCCTATGAGGTTCAAAATTAATCCCATGTACAACGTTGTACCCTCCCGATTTGAAACTAGTGCAGAATGCAGACCCCACTCTCTATACGTGATCGGAAATGAATGCTGATTTTGTTCTTATTTTACCTTTAGGAACTCTATTTCATACGTAATAGATTTAATTTATTACTATGTTTTTTATTCCGTTGATCCTTACAATTAGATTCGGAAGAAAAAAAACATTAATACATCGATGTTTTGAATAAAGTTTATAAATAGCAGACTAGAAAAGGAACACGTCTTAACCAATGGCGAGCGAGCGAGGCGACAGTGGCTGACCAATCAGGTGGCACTATTTCACGAATAAAGAGGGTCGGTATCGAGGGTCGATATCGAGGGTCGATATTGACTGTGGCGCCGTGGCGTGCGGCTGAAATCCATCTGTTCGGGACAGTCATATAGACTTGGATTCGTTCCTGCCTGTGGGTTCGAAACCAGATCGCATACCGTATTTCGGGTGGAGACGTTAAGATGGCGACCCTCTTTCTCTCTTCTTCTTCTGGCGTAAATATTCAGAATTGAATGATACACGCCTCTAAACTACATCATTTCCTTTCCTTTTTTGCCAAACGCCAAAGATCTCATTTTGTACCCTAATGGTACANTTGAATAAAGTTTATAAATAGCAGACTAGAAAAGGAACACGTCTTAACCAATGGCGAGCGAGCGAGGCGACAGTGGCTGACCAATCAGGTGGCACTATTTCACGAATAAAGAGGGTCGGTATCGAGGGTCGATATCGAGGGTCGATATTGACTGTGGCGCCGTGGCGTGCGGCTGAAATCCATCTGTTCGGGACAGTCATATAGACTTGGATTCGTTCCTGCCTGTGGGTTCGAAACCAGATCGCATACCGTATTTCGGGTGGAGACGTTAAGATGGCGACCCTCTTTCTCTCTTCTTCTTCTGGCGTAAATATTCAGAATTGAATGATACACGCCTCTAAACTACATCCTTTACGCCTCTAAACTACATCCTTTCCTTTCCTTTTTTTTTTGCTGAACGCCAAATATCTCATTTTGTACCCTAATGGTACAATTTTGCATCCCTGGGGTACAAATGTGTTCCAATAGGGTACAAACTTGTACCCTTGGTTGGGGTACAAAATTGCACCTCACATTTAGGGTTCAAACTTGTACCCTATAAGGTTCACCCGGTGTTACATGGGATTGTACCCGTAGGGGTGCAAAGTAATTTCTTAGTGTGTACTTAATTACAAATATAACTTTAAAGCTGTACTTTTGTTCTTTTTTGGGTTCGTGTAAAATTTGAAGGTTTGGATTATTCCCTGTTCCACTGAGCACCGATTTAATACAAGATGTAAGAATCATCATGGCTAAAGTTCAATTGGCTTGACAAAAAACGCCTTGTAAATTGAAGGAAATTAAAACAAACATTATGAAAAACAATGTTTATCAAAACGTCAGCGTTTTTACAAACCGGCCTATAACTACGGTGGCGCTACTTGAACACGTAAAAAAAACCGACATAGCGTCAAATACAATGACATACCACTTTAATTTATGTCATTTCAATAGCTTTTATTTCAATTGTTCAATTGAATTGCTACGACTGGTTCGTGCAACCACCCCTCGCTAGTAGGCCGGTTCGTAAAAGCGGTGACGAAAAGATCAATATATAGGACTTAAGAGTAGTTTCTGATTAATATTAGACGCTCATTTTTAAAGGGAAATGTATACGACCTTCACCTACGGTATTGATCATTCAATCTAGCGTTTATTCCAGAGAGATGTTTATCATAAACGCACGATAAAAATGGGAACGAATGCAAATTTAGCTGACACGCACCGTACCCATCCTTACAATAACATTATATTTGCCTTTTTGATTAAAAAAAATCATATTAAAAGCTAAAAGCTTTAGAAATGATTAACAATGTTAAGTACTCGAAACTCAATACATGGATTGGCAAGGTTCAAATATTTTGTCCCTTCTTCTCACAAAGCCGAGGTGTGAAGCTACATATTTATAAAATAATTAAAAAATGATTTTAAAACGTTTGGAAGCAGAAATCATGCATCAGTAGTGGCGGGTTTACTATAAGTGCAAATTTTATGCATTTTCGATACACAAAAATTCTTCTTGACATCACGAAATCTTTCCCGATGCTTACCCGACATAGCAATAGGATGTGTATGCAAACTGTTAGAAAAGTATTGTAGTTTCATTGCTACTGTCTAGTTTAAGGAATACCATGCGGCCATTGGCCAGAACTTGCATTGAATTTATCAGTAAACCGGCCTTTTCGTTAAACATTTTCTGATTGTCCCTGATTCATCGCTTGTAATGGATAAAAAAGAAAGCAAATCAATAAAACATATGAATAAAAAGACCATCTAAACAAATGTTATCACATGGATGATTCTTACTTGGTCATGCAAATGCAAACCTGCTAGACTAAAACTACATTTTTTTTGTGTTTATTAAAGTAGATTAAGCTTGCGAAATAATACCAGCGCAAATAGATATTTGTTACACAAAAGATGCAAATATTTATCCATCTGTATTCTCGGACACCATTACTGTCCATTAGCAATGTTGAAAGAACAATAGCATTGATTGCGTAAATCAGGGAAAATTGATTTTATGATCACAGGCAAACATTTAGAACATCAACGGTAGATTGTTAGTGTCAATAGATTAAGATGGTCGCGTAAGATTTAATGTAATACAGGATGTTTCCACTTCCATATTGTTTATTGTGTCGTCTGATGCTATTTTCATGCTATACTATTCTGTACTTTTTTCGCTATTATTTTTTGCGCGCGTTGAGCATTTAACACGATATAATCTATTTCCTTAATATTATGTCGAACGCCAATTCAATGTTCCTTTGTAATGCTTTTCAAATCAGAACGGGCTTGTGCTTGTTGTGTCCACACCAGCGAGTATAAGCACATTTCAAGACAAGGATATGTTGTTCCATTTACCTGATGACCCACTTTATATTTTACGGAAATACTTTATATCGTGTTATTTAAATCAGTTCCCCCCAAGCATAGAATGCTTACCGTTAACCAATAGGCGGGTTTATTAATGGATGCAAATTTTATGCATACCTCGAACACAAAGGTTGATTTCGACAACCCGAAAGTTTGCCCGAAGCTTGCCAGACATAGCAACAGGTATATGCTAACGGTATTCCAAGTATTATTGTCCCATTGTAACACCCGGCTTAAGAAATGCCACGTGATTTAGCGCCTAATAAATCATATATTATTCATATAGCATAATAATGCTTTGACCTTCACATCGACACACATACAAAGGGCAAGCAGCAAAAGCAAAGCAATCGCCGTAATCAGTGGGTGCGAAGGACGTTTAGGGGGGGGGGGGGGGGGGGGGGGGTAAAGTATGGATCAGGGAAGCGTTCACATAGAAGCGCTGACTGAACACAATTCCTCATGACTCTTTCTTCAGGTGCAGTTAAATGTTAACTGAACAAAGAGTAGTGTTGAATCATGTTCAATCGGGGTTTCTATGTGACTGAGGGCCGTATGTTCACATCTAACTTAGATGTAACTATACATATCTCTATAGGAAGATTTCGATTTCAGTCAACGTGCCCCTCGTCCTCGTCAACGAGGTGTCCGGAAGTACACGTCAACACGTTTACTGATTTCGTTCACTCACATCCAAAATCAGTTAGGATTTCAGTTCACGACGGTCACCGAGTACGTCTAATGACGTCATCATAGCACACGATAAATCGCTGACGGGTATCTGTGTGGTCGGCAACTTTGGTAGAATGTGTGACGTACTAGCGGACAACTTTCTATTCACTTTGAACATGCAATCTAAAATAAATTTAGATCATATCAAATTTAGAATAAGGGCTCAATATGATTCTCCCCAAAGTTCAAGCAAAACCACAACATTTTGCTGACCTTCCTTTAAAAAGAAGGAAATGTAAAATTATGTTTGCAGAATGAAGAATGAGTACTAGTTGTCCGACATGACGTCACATATCAAAGTTGTCAAAGTTGCCAATCACATATATCAGTGGTAGTG
>BQKZ01000613.1:7666-30370 GCA_036244855.1 Temnopleurus reevesii | reverse complement strand
TCGCAAATACTTTGAACATGCATGCCCATTGACGAAATTGAAACCTCGCAATTCCCGCAATGTTTACAAACGGACGAATTCAAAATTTTGATTGACGAAAATTCTTACATTTTCCGTCAAATTGGTCGGCACAAATAGCAATACGATCGCTATGTTGTTGATTACAAGTGACCGAAGACGAATTTGAACTGTGATTTGTTCTCGCGATCGCAATCCAGACGAAATTGAATTTCCGAAACGTCAAATTCCTCGCAAATAGGTTGAAATTGACCGGGCAAACCTATAACAAAGTCGTAAAATACGAAAATGATTGCATGCGCATTAGTGTTCGCTAAATATTTACTCGTCATAGAAGACAACTTGGATGCAATAAAGGATTAGAGACGTGACTTTAAACTGTATATGACCGGAATTAGCCATAAGAATTGTATCCATGGTGAATGGGCAATATCAGATTATTTCCAAATTAATTTGTCTATGACTGATAGATCACTGTCGATCGATTTGATTAGTCTGAAATTATAATTCTTGTTGTTTGAACTTTATCTCGGTATATTTTTGTCACTCAGTATAACCATGTGTAACGATAACTATGACAGTGCCTTTTCATCAAATTGTATGCAATAACATAGGTCAGAGAGCTGTGGTCTTGAAATGACATAATAATGTATTAAATTTATTCAGATGATCGTTACGATTCCATTTTTAATGAACATAATATTACATAATGATTCTAATGTAATGTGTAAGGATAGGTGTTATATTCTGTACATTCTTTAAACTTTATGTGACTGTATTTAACCGAATATTGCCTTAAGAATAGTCTCCATAGTGAATGGGCAACATATCAGGTTATTTCCAAATTAATTTGTCTACATCAAATACATTACTGTCAAACTGCTTGATTAGTCTGAAATTATCATTCTTGTTGTTTGAACTTTATTTCGGTATATTTTCTGTCACTCAGTATAACCATGTGTAACGATAACTATGACAGTGCCTTTTCATCAAACTGAATGCAATAACATATGTCAGAGAGCTGTGATTTTATTTTTCAAGTATATATCACAATGTGTGACAATGTTTTTAATTAATTCAAATGGTCGTTAGGATCTGGCATTTGACATCATAATGCATTCAATTTATTCAGATGATCGTTAGGATATGGCATTTGCGATTCCATTTCAATGAACAAAATCTTACATAACGATTGTAATGTAATGTGTAATGTGTAATGTGTAATATATTTTATATTCTGTATATTCTTTAAAATGTATATGACTGTATATGACTGGATATTGCCATAAGAATTGGTGAATGGGCAATATCAGGTTATTTCCAAATGAATTTGTCTACACCAGATTGATCACTGTCAACCTGCTTGATTGGTCTGAAATTATCATTCTTGATATTTGAACTTTATTCGGATATATTTTCTGCCACTCAATGAAAACTCCGTGTGACAAGGCAATGACATGTTGTCGACGTCCACGCGATAAGCTGGGTTACAGAATTAAATGTATTCGTAGATCATTGTATTGTAATGGATGTATTTATTTACGGTAAAACTTACACTCAGTCAAAGGTCTGCTTTTCAGCAATATAATAAGTGAACAGGTATAAAATGTAAACAAAAAGCCTAATCTTAAATGTAAAACAAAATTTACACATAATGGAAAACATGAAAATTGCTAGTAACATTTTTTTGTTTGAGCTTTTTTTTATACGCTAGTGGTTAATAGCAGCTTCATTCATTACACACTCAACTACTCAGATGGTATAATTAAGATCAGGCAATTGCGATTACTTTAATGAACACAAGTAGGTGTTTCTTCAAATTAATATTCTTTCGTTTCCATAGTCCTAATACTGCATAAATTTCTTTTAAAAATCACTTGCCTTCAACCCTTAGATACAAATTCGAAATACGGAATTACTTTTTTTAATTCGGTTGTAATGAGTACATGTCGACGAAAAAATGGAGTGCGGGTTTATAAAACCATGACGGGATCCTGAAAACAAAAATATAATCATTTAGGGAACTCGGCTAAGTCTTATGCATAAATTAGATGAAGATATTCCGACAGTTTTAAACGATAACGACTTGATTGAAGAAATGTATGGTAATTTTTTAGATTTAGGAATAATTNATTAATTCAAATGGTCGTTAGGATCTGGCATTTGACATCATAATGCATTCAATTCATTCAGATCATCGTTAGGATATGGCATTTGCGATTCCATTTCAATGAACAAAATCTTACATAACGATTGTAATGTAATGTGTAATGTGTAATATATGTTATATCCTACTTATAAGATTGTATCCATTGTGATTGGTCAAGGAGCGGTCATGTGATTAAAAATATTTTCACCATGAAATAAATTGGATATGGCGTGACGTCATCCTCGGAATAGTTTTCGTTATGTAAATATTCTGACGTCATCTTTTACGATAAATGGATATTCAGCTATCAACACCGCGATATCGAGATCAAAGGTCGTCAAAACATAAACAACAATGGCGGCACCCAGTGGAGAAATCAACGACGATGAACCGAGATTTAATCTCGTAGATGATTCTATCGACAGATTACAAGTAGGATATAAATTTGATTACTATTTCGGTTTACTTGTGTAGGATATAAATCAAATATACCATGCACATTTTTCGAAGTACTACATGAAATTATAGATTCTTCGGTGACCGGCATAGTGACTATTTTCCTCGGGGCTATGCCCCTCAAAAAAATAGTGCTATGCCAGTCACCTCACAATCTATAATATCAACTAGAACTTCTCAGTGCATGGTATATTTGATTATTTTATATTGTGTATATTCTTTAAACTGTATATAACTGTATGTGACTGGATATTGCCATAAGAATTGGTGAATGGGCAATATCAGGTTATTTCCAAATTAATTTGTCTACACCAGATAGATCACTGTCAACCTGCTTGATTGGTCTGAAATTATCATTCTTGTTGTTTGAACTTTATTCGGATATATTTTCTGTCACTCAGGAAAACTCAGGCAATAACATCTTGTCGACGTCCAAGCGATAAAATGGGTTACAGAATTGATAATACAAAATTGTGTATCATTTATTGTATTGTATACATTTATTCACGGTAAAATTTATAATCAGTAAAAAGTCTGCTTTTCAGCAAGTGAAGAGGCATAAAATGTAAACAATAAACCTTGTAAATGTAAGACAAAATTTATACACAGTTTAAAATCCTAACATGAAAATTACATCATAAATTGCTAGTAACATTTTATGTTTGCGATTTTTTGATACGCTAGTGGTTAATAGAATCTTAATTTTGTATACACTCAACTTCTCAGATGATATAATTAGGATCTGGCAGTTGCGATTATTCTAATGAATACATGCAGCTTTAGACGATGCCTGTAATGTGATACGGTAGAATATTTGTCATGACATTTTCATTCAAGAAAGTTTCCCTGCGCGAACTCCATCAAATTAATGAATATCAAAAAATTGGATATGATTTTCTTTCTTCAGATTAATGTTCTTTCGTTTCCATAGTCCTATGCTGCGTAAATCTATTAAAAATCACATGCCTTCTATCCTTACATACACATCCGAAATACGGAATCACTTTTTTTATTCGGTTGCAATGAGTACACGTCGACGCCAGAAAAAAAAGGAGTGCGGGTTTATAAAACCATGACGGGATCCTAAAAAACAAAAATATAATCATTTAGGGAACTCGGCTAAGTCTTATGCATAAATTAGATGAAGATATTCCGACAGTTTTAAACGATAACGACTTGATTGAAGAAATGTATGGTAATTTTTTAGATTTAGGAATAATTGTCACAGAAATTTAATGAGCTTGGAAAGTAAAAGCGGATTCGATTTTAGACTATGATGAGTTTCAATCATTCATTTGATAAATTATCGAATAAGCAAAATGTCAATTTTATAGAGCAATGTCGCTAGTCGAGCAACTTTGGAGGTTTACCCTAAAGCCCCGGTCACATATAGGACCCCGGAAGCAACACGATTCACCCCGACTCTTTGTTCATTCACAGTTAACTGCTTCAGATTAAAGAGTTGTGTTGAATCATTTTGCTTCCGGGACCCTTTGTGACAGGGGCTTAAGAGGCATAGAACAATATCACTCCCGATGGGCGACTTCTGAAACATTAAGTGTCAACATTTTGATCGAAACGATAGTGGGAAGGTTGGAGGCGAGTGGGCAGAACCATGAGTAATTTTCTGAATTTTGATAGTGCTGATAAAGAAAGGAATATTACACCCCAAAAACCTAAGATAAAGTTGAAACATTGCATCTTTAAAGGTTCAGACAAGTGTAACACTAAGAGCACGTTTTGTGTGAAAAATATTACACCATTTCGGGTGACATATCGAAACACGAAAGGTGGAATTTTGCGCTCTACGGAGTGCCCATCAGAGGATTCAACCCGCGCCCTCGGGGAATATGGAAGATGCACTGAGAGCCAAAACCTTAACGTTTCAGAAACTACGACAAAAATGCGGAAACTTATATATATGATTTCGATGCGAATGAAATGAAATGTATTCGTTCCGAAATGTATTTCGAGTTGAACAGGTCTCTCACATTTTAGTCTGCTTGGGGCATTACGAAGACTTGTGTATTTTCGTTCACTTCCTTTGTCTTTCACAGTGTCAGGATACAGAAGTGTTTTTTTTTTCTGAAAACCTTGTGATTAATACTAAAATAGCTCTGTGTTGTTCTCATGACAAGCCATCGGATTACTTAGTGTGATTTTGAGATACCATTAATCAATATTTCATGACTCTAATCAGATGTTTTTCATATAACTTCAAGAAAATCGTATAGGCTACTTTATAGTTTAACAAATGCGATATTTAAAGAGATGGGGAGAGGGATAGAAAGAAGGCATATTAGGACGGAGAAAGAGAGAAAGAGAGGGGACAGAGAGAGAGAGAGAGAGAGAGAGAGAGAGAGAGAGGGGGAGAGAGAGAGAGGAGAGAATGAAAGAAGAAGGCAGGGAGAGGGAGATATAATAAAAGTAGGAAATGAGAGAAATAAGAGGGAAGAACAGAGAGAGGAATGGAGACAGAGAGAATGGGGTAAAGGTCGGGTCAAATGGCAGCTAAAAAGAGAAGGAAGGTCGAGAAAGTATAAAATAGTGCATGAAAAATCACTATTACATGCAAATTTAATGCGTACTTTTTACACAGAGGTTATTCTTGACAACTCAAGGCTTGCCCGTCCTGGCAACAAGTAATGTATGCAAATTGAAAAAATTGTAGTTCAATAGGCGGGTTTACTGATAGATGCAAATTTTATACATACCTCTAATACAAAAGCTGTTTTTGACAACACAAAATCTTGCCCAAGGCATGCCTGTCATAGCAACAGGTAATGTACGCAACCTTGATTCCGGGTGTTGTGTAGTCTTAAAAAGGTGTGTCTGAACATTAAATAACGATACAACATACACTGCAAAAACCTTTATAGGACCACACCAGAAAAGTGTTAGAATAACACCAGTTTGGAATCCATTTAATATATTTCAATACCAACTGGTGTTGTTTAAGGCCCTGAACAACACCTGTTGGTGTTGAAATATATTGATTTGATTCCAAGCTGGTATTATTTAACACCTTTCTGGAGTGGTCCTATAAAGAGTCTAGTTTAACACCAGCATTTTTGCAGTGTAAACAAGCACCTTTTATTATTTTGACTCATCTCGAATGCAAAACGCGTCTGAACAATATTTACGTTGTTTCTTCATCAAGCTTCAGTCTAAAGCCCCGGTCACAGAGGACCCGAGAAGCAACACGATTGAACACGACTCTTTGTTAATTCACAGCTAACTGCCTCCGAACGAAGAGTCGTGTTGAATCGTCTTGCTTCTGGGATCCTATGTGACTGGGGCTTAAACGATATTTACGTTGTTTCATCATCAAGTTTCAGTCTACCCTGAATAACGTACGAACAATTCACTTTCCCCCTTGATCTGCTCACTAATTGAAGGGTTACTTGAGCATAAGTATAGGTAATTAACAGGCTTTCCAATACTGCTTATGACCTTAATTATCATTTTTTAAAGGTTAAGTGGAAATTTTCTTTGTTTCGGGAAGGCTATTGAAATTTACTGGAAAATTAATTGTTTGGGTACATAATGAAATACTGACATGAAATGAAAAAGCCCGGTATCCTGAATTAAACATGCCTATAGCAAATTTAAATATCAAGCTAAAAAGTGATTAATTTGTAAACTCTATGCGAGAATTGGCGTTGATGAATTTCACCCTGTCGCATGCAAGGTTGGCAACGGATTATCGTACTCATGCGAAAATCTAACATTTATTAAATTTCCTGAAAAGGAAGAAAAATAATGAAAATGAGCGTTGTTTTACCAAGATAGACAGAATGACTATTTGTATCCTTAGTTGTGCGTAATATTTTATGATAATACGCGTATTCAGCGGAAGAACTGAAACTAGTCGTTCTTAAGGCCGTTCGTAATTTGGTGAAACACCGCCCAGAAATTTCCGTACATCTACGCATGACTCTAAGGACGACTGGTAGCTCAATCTCAGTTGCGATTTAGCGGGGTGATTATTATTAGAGCATTAAAGGGTTACCAGTCGTTCATACAGTCTTGCGTACCTCTACAAACAGCTTTATGAAACAAAACCCTGATGTTCATCTTGTGTAATGCCAATGAAAATATCAGAATACATTACATTAAAGAGTTATTGTACCGCATGGCGCAGACACGACCACGAAATTGTATTTATAAGGTGCTGTATTGTCATCATGAACAATGCACCCCCTGATGAAGAGACTTTCTCGGCCGATGCGCGCAACCAGAATTTTGATGCCGGGGGAGGAGGGGGGGGGGGGCTGAGCTCAAATTTTGCGCCCCCGGGTAGCTTAACTGAGCTGACAAGCTTAAAATTTGACGCCCCCAGGAGGGAGCTTAGCTAAAATTTGGCGCCCCCACCGAGCTAGGCTGACAAGCAAAAAATAAAAAGGGTAATTATCAAATTTTGCACCCCAATTTCAACAAATACGGCGCCCTTTCAACATAATTTTTTGGCGCCCCTAGCTTTGACCTGGGGCAAGCCTGTATGTTCAAAGAATTGATAAAATTTGGAATCTAGTAGAAACCTGACTATTCGTTAGCCTTAGTCCATCCACCTCAATTCGCATTGGTTTGAGGGGGCTTTTTACAATGCTTTGAAATTCATTTCGTTATGTTTGTTTTTATCCCCAGCTGTTCCTGCTCGCTGTGGAGCATCGCTATGATCGGGGTTAACCGCTATGTAGCCATTGTGCATCGCAGCGTCTATCGGGACATCTACAACAAACGAACCCTCCCGTGCCTCATCGCCACTCTCTGGAGCATATGCTTCTTCATTGACCTGCCGAACCTGACGGGCTGGGGAGCGCACACATTCGACCCCAAGCTTATGCTCTGCACCTACGACTACGCGGCGTCCTACAGCTATACGTTTTTCTTTATCATTGTCGGTTTTGGGATACCATTGACAGCTTTGGTATACAGCTATACGAGGATCGTCATGTATGCACGGGCCGTCAAGTCTGAGATCTCGACAATCAGCAAATCAGACCAGGTACTGAGCCCCGGTCACATAGATAGGCCCGGAAGCAACACGATTGAACACGACTCTTAGGTAATTCACAGTTAACTGCCTCCGAACAAAGAGTCGTGTTGAATCGTGTTGCTTCCTGGCTTTTATGTGACCGGGGGCTAACTAAACACCTTGAAATCCGGAACAAATTGAGCATGACAGCGTTCAGATCTGCGGCATTAAACCACTTAAACGTAAACCAGTTTAACAGAAGCTAGTTTAACGGCAGGTTTGAACGGGACAAGTGGTCACAAAGGTGGACTTCCAAAGTGTTTCAGAAATCCACCTCGCGAGGTAGATTTCTATGACCAGGAACCAGTTCATTCGCTAGTATGAACGCTCGAGACTCGTCAAGTGGCCGTATATTATAGTTTATCCTTCAGGTGATTTTCAAGTGTTCGGCAAGAGTTATACCTGTAATAAATGGGATCGTGCAGCGGGGGTCGCGGAAATAATGCGACCAGCTGTCTACCGTCGCGCGCCTAATACGGAGCTTTAGCTAACAGTACGGTAGGGCCGATTAGGACGTTATTTCTCAATCGCGGGATGATCTAGCGGGCCGCTAAGGTTGAGAACGCCCGCTAGATTATCCCACGGATGCCCCTTGATTATCCCGCGCTTGAGAAATAACCAAGGAGCTAAGCCCCTTGAAATAACGTCCTGATTACCCTACCGTACTGTTAGCTAAAGCTCCGTAATAACAGAGACACTTTGCACTGAGTGGCCTTGAAATCCACTTTATGGGCCTCTGGACCGGAACGGGACACTACTGGCCTTCCGAACCGACTTTTGAAACGAATTTAGTGGAAAACGGTTTTGAAAACTAGGTTTGAAAAGGGTCCTAGAAATTAACTCATTGTAGCGAAAATAGAATTCTGATTACTGTTTTGTTAACAAACGAAAATGATTTTGACATATAGAAAAGAGTAATGATGAAACGATCAGGGATGAGAGAAGAAGAGAAATAGAAGAACAGTGGAGACATCCCAGGAGAGACAGAAACGGAGAAAGGAGAATGAGAAGAGGGGAAGGAGGAAGAAGAAGAATATGAAGAATAGGAAAAACAGGTAGAATAATTAAATAAAAAGAAGAGGAGCAATAACAACAACAACAACAGAAGGAGGAAGAATATGTATGAAAGAAAATCGAGAAGGTTACGATATTCATCTTAGAAAAAGTTGACAGTGTCCATTGGCATTTTATAATCTCGAATTATTCAAGTCCGTGTTTGTTTTATTCAACCATGTAAGTTCTTTTATAAATTTCTTGCTATCAAATTTCATTTTTTTTTTTCATTATCGATACCCAGACAAAATCTTCGACGCAGAACCAGGCGATCCGTAACAACGACCTCCGTCTTCTCCGAAGTGTCCTTACAATCGTCGTCGTGTTCTTCATCATGTGGACACCGTACGCCACCATCGTGGTCTTCGATCGGTACGCGACGTGGGCACGAACACCGCACGTCTTCGCCGTCATCATGGCGCACATGAACAGTTGCATCAACAGCATCATCTACGGCGCGACCAACAAGAACTTTCGCCAGGCGTACGCACGACTAATCGTCACCCTCTTCACGTGCGGAATGCGAAAGAGGGGCGAAGTTCAGAAGAATAGTTTCACAAACTCAAACACTAGCAGTGGGATCTGATGATTATTTATAATTAACTACATTGAACCGTATAATCCGTTGGCCTTATCGGTGTAATATCCCCAACAACAGAACAATAATAATGAGTGAATATGATGATCGGGAAAATGTATATTGGCCAATTATGGAATGTTATCTTAAAAAAATCCACCTTTTAACACAAAGAAGATAGTTGTGAGAAAAAAAAACATGAAAACGACATGCAGTAGCCGAATGATAGTTTGTTTATGTCCATATATATAAGCAATCATTGAGTTGCAAAGTTAAGAAGTCTAATATCAATGAATTTATTGGACTCCTGAAATTAATAACATTGAAAAAGTTATTATAAATCGGTAAATACGGTTCGTAATTCTAAGAAACAAAACAAGGAGGTCGCCAACAACTCAGGAACAGAAAGGTAATAGAATACTAAAACAAAAGAGGTTTGGAAATGAAAATGAAAATGAAAATGAAAATAATATGTAAAAGTGTTGGTGCGGAAAAAAAGAAGAAACAAAACAAAAGCAAAATGTTTTGAATGTGGGTATATGGGGCATGATAGACTGAAGTAGAGAGAGAAAGAATAAAAAGGAAAAAGGATACAAAGCATTTGAGTCAAATTAGATGCCGACGAAAACCGTGGGTGGAATTTGTTCGTGACAAGTGTTTGAGATGATTGAAAAACTTGGTGATGAATAGTAATTATTCACTTCATTCATTAAGCCGTCCGTATTTTCATGATGTGACGGTGACCAAAGGGGTTTGTTGCATTAAGACAAATATATTCTCGTTTACTTGATACTAGAGCACAACCTAAATATGCATCAAGAAAAATACCGCTTGATTTGTTTCTTTATTTGTCTGCTATTGGTAGATATAGAAGAGAAATCAGCTTTCTTATGTAGTAAAACAAGGAAGAAAGTAATTATTCTATTCATTCATTAAGCCGTCCGTATTTTCATGATGTGACTGTGAGCAAAGGGGTTTGTTGCATGAAGACAAATATATTCCCATATAGGAACATTTTGAAAGGCATTATATTGAACTGTGCGTTAATTCTGTAGCACGTTTCAATGAAATTATAACATATTTTGTAAAACCCATTGTGTACCCATTTTTTACCGTCACCTCGTGAAATAACGGACGAAAAAATATTGATCCATTTATCGAAAACATATTGATTATATTTTTTGCAAAAGAATGTAAATGCATTTCTTGAGTTGTTCTTTTGATATAGCTATATTTTGTATCTATGTTACACATTATTAATTTTTAATTAAATAAATTTTGCCTTATCCCAACATGGATAAACACTGATTGACAGTGCTTTTACCGAGAAGCTGAGAAAAAAATCTCAGGCATTCTCGGGTAGGAAACGAACCCACGATCTCCTGATGACTAGACAGGTGTCTTATTGATAATATTTTTGCAAAAGTATGTAAATGCATTTCTTAAGTTATTCTTTTGATATAGCTATATTTTGTATCTATGTTAGACAACTTTATTGTAAATACTTACTCATTTTAGTGCCATGAGCATGACTGTATGTATTCCTTTTTATGTTTTCCCTCTATCGTTGAATATGATAAGAGGAGCAAATAATCTCCCAAGATTGAAGAGCGCCATCCATCTGCCAAACCAACCAACCAACCAAGCTGATTGTTTTAACATCAGGGATTAAAGATGTGAGTTTGTTCCAATAATAAAGGATTTGAACTGTAAAGCGGTGCAAACGTGTGATCATTCTGACGACGATGTCCGAGTTTTGATAACTTCTACCTTCCCTCTCCTTGATATTGATTAATTGATGATTAGATGCTTTCCTTAAAAGAAGAGTCTACCCAAAACTAATATTTTTTTAACAGAAGCAGAACAAATTGTTGAGTAAAAACAAAAAGAAATTGTAGAAAATCGGACAAGTAATAAAAAAAAATCATGAATTTTCAAAGATTTGAAAAAATAGGCAAATCGGTGGAAATTTCCAGAGATGTTGCCAATTTGATGACATCATGGGTGTACAACTATTCAGGGTTTTCATTATAAATATGGTGCAAAATTCATTATTTTTACAGAAAAATGCAAAGTTTGTATGAATGTAAACATGCAAATAGTGGATCTACATACCTATCATTAAGATATCCTATGGCTAAAGTTTTGAGGAAATCATATTTTTTGGGGAAAAAGTAACATTTTATAGCATTGATATGAATGTAATAGATGGTCATTTGTGCACATGTGACGTCATCAGTTGCCAATTTGTCTAGGTATTCAAACATTCATAACTCTCTTATTAGTTGTCCGATTTTGCTGACACTTTTTTTTGTTCTGTTCATCTATTTTTTATTCTCCTGTTGAAGAAATATTATTTTTGGGTAGACTCTTCTTTTAAGTTTCGGAAAGTAAATAGTATCCGCGTGCTAATACAGCAGGTTATTATTATTTTTTGTTGATGGAGGTCTGTTTTGAGCTGAATCATTGGCCCACTTTAGCCAAAATGAATACACATTTTCATCAGAAATAAATTGAATATTGTGTAAATCACTGCTTAAAGAACATGCAACAAAACCTAACATTTGAAAAAGGCATTCGATAACAACATTTAGGCAAACAAACTCTTTGTTTGCCGTTCACCTACCGACCTTGTTAAAATTGCCCGGGTTGAATACTTTTTCGTTTGCTTTTCACTAAATTGAAAATCACTATTTAATTATAAATAAACATGGAAAATCGGAAATGTTGTTTTCAGATGTTATTCCCTTTTACGTTTTTTTTTCTCCGTAAATTATGCTACGAAAATTTAAAAAATATAAATTGGAGGGCAACTAAACTTTTCGTTGAGGCTTATAACACAATCTCTCTGATAGATGATATTACTATACTTTATATTCATTGTAATTGTAATTGAATGAATGGATATCAATAAAAAAAATAATATTCGAAAGGATTATTATTTTGGTGTTTTATTGTACCTTTTTTAATTTCATATATACGATTTATTCAAATCAAAATAAATATGAGGGTCACATGTACAGCAAAGTGTAAACACTGTTTGGTATACGGTAATCAAGCAGATTAACGGTAATGTTGGAGGCTCATTGTTATAATGAAACATTTCATACTCAAAATAACAGATTTGTAGGCCTTTGCTGTTCCAAAATATTTCTTTTCATCGTTTTTAATATTGTATGAAGTAAGAGAAACAAAACCTTACAATCCTTTTTTTGTGCTCGATGAGAGGCAAAAAAACAACAAAAAAAAAAGAAGGAAAAACGCGCATGCAAATTATTGGCAATTTGCAGCAAATTTCAAACACAGTATTTGACTGTAATCACAGAAACCATTAAATTCGGTCTCGAAAGTGAATAACGCCATCTGCCGTCAGAAGCATTACATGCATTTAGATTGATTGGTCAGAAGAAATTAAAAAAATACATGTACATTCGATGAATGATTCTTTTGACTATTATATTTCCATATGTCCATTAATATCAATTAAATGTACCAAGTTTATGTCAATCTTGGGGCAAAAACCTCAGGATTAAAAACCTTTATTATCCTGACTTATTTTGTTAAGAACGGACATTCGGAATTATAATCCTTTTGAAATAAACAGCAGAGACTTCGGAATTGAGAGGGAGCCTGCAGCAGCAGCAGCAGTCCAAACTTTTTTTTTCAAATAATACGTGCAAGCCTATGATATTGTGTAAAATTGAAAAATGATAATCCAAAGCTCCCCCAACAGCCCTTTACCTTTCAAATTATTTCGCGGTCCCTGAATAGACCTTTACAATTTTTATTTCTAAACGTCCTGAATTAGATATGAATCTTCAAAACAAAAAAAAATATTTTTATGTCAACATTTTCAAATTTATAGTTGTCTCGAATTTTCGAAATTATCGATTCATTTGACCCACTTTTAAAAAGATTTATGGTGTTAATTCATTTCTCAATTTGTAATAAATATAATAATAATAAATGCATTTACATAAAATATTCATAGTGAGCTAGTGAGGATGACGAGTCTAAATAAAATGTTTATGTTACCAGACAAAATTCAGAAAAAAAAACTATACACACAAAGGAAAAATGTTGCGACTAGACCTAGCATCCTCAGGAGTGAAAATAATACATGATACTTTGAGCAGCTTTCGTGTGCAATATTGTACCGTTTTCTTCCAAATACCGTAGTTTTCAAGTAAGGAAGTTAAGAGGATCGAACCTGCACCCTGGAGATTTTTTTTGTTCCAAGCCAGTACCCACTCTTTTGGACATAAAGACTACATGTCTATATTCTTGAGCACATACTTTGAAATATTTGAAAGGGAAATGCGCTGCCACCATTCACGCATATGGAGTCTTAAATTAGACTCCATTCATTGTATGGGCTCGAACCTCTCAGATGTGCCCCGTCCTAAAATGATTATACCGTATAAATACTTACACTCCGTGAAAAAAAAGTGCAAGTAAAGTTGCAACTAAAACGGTGCTCCATGTGTTGCAGGGTACAATATGGCACCTTTGTACAAAATGTTAATTTGATTGTGAACGTGTTGTTCTAATGACAACAATGACGATGATGATTGTGGCAATGGTGAATGTTCCAGAGGTGCTGATGAGATGACGATGATGATGATAATGATGATGATGATGCTGCTGATAATGATGATAATGATGATGATGGTAATGCTGTCGCTGCTGCTGATGATGATAATGATGGTGATGATGCTAATGATGATGATGATGCTGCTGATAATGATGATAATGATGATGATGCTGCTGATGATGATAATGATGGTGATGATGCTAATGATGATGCTGATGATGCTGATGATGGTGGTGATGATGATGGTGGTGATGATGATGATGAGAATAATGATGCTGCTGCTGATGATGATAATGATGGTGATGATGATAATGATGATGATAATGATGATGATGATGGTGATGATGATGATGGTGATGATGATGATGGTGATGATGGTGGTGGTGGTGATGATGATGAGAATAATTATGCTGCTGCTGCTGCTGATGATGATGATAATGATGGTGATGATGATAATGATGATGATGCTGCTGCTGATAATGATGATGATGATAATGATGATGACGATGGTGATGATGATGATGATGATGATGATGATGATGATGATGACGATGGTGATGATGATGATGATAATGATGATGATCACGATGGTGATGATGATGATGGTGATGATGATGATGATGGTGATGAGGGTAATCATGACTGTCGATTCGGGGAAGAATATATACCCCCCTATATTTAAGGTGAGGATGTAAAATCACCCCCTCAGATCCGGATATGTTACAATGGACGAAAATGCTTCATTAACTTAAATATGAGGTGTAGCATGTCGAAATGGTGTAAAGAAAACCCCAAAGAAAATGTTGTTTGAAAGCTTTTAATTTGTATTTCTTCCCGTCTAGAATTCAAAATTGAACTTTGAGCCACATTGGATTGCAAATCAAGATAGAGTTGTCATACGTAGCATTTGCAATCACCCCTCTCAGATTTTGATTTAAAAAAAAATCGATACGGTAACTGTAATCGTGAAATTATGAATTGCAATCATGTTGAAATATAGTTTCCTTTTGTCAAAAAGAGAATATATTAGTTATCTCGACACAAATTTCCAGGGATATAATACTCAATACTTATTTTTTAGTTTCGAAGGGTAGAAATAATACTTTGAAAACGACTAAATTCATAAATAGAGAAGAGTCTTTTCCAGGAAAGTTTCCAATTTTGTCGTATTCTTGCTTTATCATTCCATTAAACACGGCTTATCTCGTCGCATGGTCGCACGTCGAATATTCTATGGCCGTTCAGTCTGTCCAAGAACCCTTTTACAGATGGACGATTAATGCAATTGTTCCTTGGATGTTATGAAAGTCACCGACGCCTAATTATGCAGGCATTTTAATGAGAACATCCAGATGATTTGATAAAAAATAAAATGATTAAAGCATTTATGTGCACTTATGTGAAGGCGCCGTGGTGTAGTTGTCGTGACTCTCGCCCTTCAACTAGAGGGTCGTAGGTTCGAATCCTACCGGCCATGGCGTCAATTTCCTTCAGCAAGAAATTCATCCACATTGTGCTGCACTCAACCCAGGTGACGTGAATGGGTACCTGGCAGGAATATTTATTCTTTGAAATTGAAATGCCAATTGCGCCGCAAATGGCTGCCAGGCTAAAGCCAGGGTAATAATAATGTAAAGCGCCTTGAGAACTCAGCAGAGCGGATATGTGCGCTATATAAATTGCATCTATATTGTTAATGGACAAGGAAAATTTTGCCCTGTCTTGGTTTTTGTTTGCTGATGTCCTGCTTTTAGAATATAACTTTTAATCAACATGCTTCAGATTGGGAGCAGCAAAATTGAGAAGCAGACGATTTTATGATATAAAATATGCCTTTATCTGAACCGGAAAATTCCGGACACACATGATGACCTCAATACCGTCGAGAGAATTATGATCAATATATGCTATGTATCTTGCATCTCTGCAAAAGTATGAGGAATTCTGCTAAAATTGAATCATAAGTGATAGTCATTCAATCACTATATAGTATTATTATCGAAATATATATACCCTTTCCCCCAGTAAAACACGTTGAACTAAAATAGTTTGTCGTACATAAGAACTGCACATTGGTTTTCCAGGATTTAATTGATTTATTGCCTTCTGCGCGCACAAGTTGATAAATTTCAATATAAGAGAACAGACTTCTTGTTTCTCCGTACACGGTACAGCCTGATCGGCGGTGACCATCATAGCATCAAAGTAGAAAAATATTAAAAGAATATGTTATTCAGATGACAATGGAAGTCACACGTTAGCGGTCCCATTACGTAACAGATAACTGTCCATTTTCGGATGTCCTTGGTCTATCAAAGCAACGAAAAGCATTATTCCTCTTTTGAATTGTTTACTAGAAATATGGTAATCACTAAAACATTTGCTTAGTTCATTCGTAACGTATTTATGCAGATGGCGCCCGCCCCCTTCAAACGTCCTTCACACAAAGATATGATCTTTACTACGTAAAGCTCCCTAATTACAAGCCTGTCTCTTATACACATCTAGATGTGTATAAGAGACAGTACTTACACTCCGTGAAAAAAAAGTGCAAGTAAAGTTGCAACTAAAACGGTGCTCCATGTGTTGCAGGGTACAATATGGCACCTTTGTACAAAATGTTAATTTGATTGTGAANTTTTGTTATCGATGTCGAGCTACCATACTACATCTCGGGTTCAACTTGGTAAGGGGGTGCAAGTCCCTTGGCGTCCCCGGAGTACTGGCGGAGCTTCTATCCCACGCTCCGTGCGATTGATAATACTCCAGCTGCATTCATTGTAACGAGTTGACCTGTACTTGGTGCTGTCATTTGGACCAAAGATTAAAGTCACGCTTTGATAGACCCGCCCCAAATAGATGAAGAGATCACAAGATTTATTTACTTTGAAAAACGCGAAATAAGGGAAAGACGACCAAATTATTTTCTCAGACATCAAATAAACTTTGGCTCCGCCGCTCAGCCTCGGCAAAAAACGTGAGTGAATCAGCTTTAATAGTTCTCGTCCTCAGGTCAGTCAGTCACGACATAGTCAGTAAGTGTGTGATTCTTTTACTTCATTTAATATTGCATTGCATTGTTGATCACTGTAAAAGTAAAAATTAAGAAAAACACATTTAAAATGATCGGTCTTAATTTCCCATTTATAAATTATATAAACAACATGAAAATATTATGGTTAAGGGAAATTTGATTTTTTTCGGATCTTGTTTTTTTTTAATAGTTAATGTTATGATGGGGTCACATTAATTCGTATCCTTTTCTAGAGCATTTTTGGATCGTGGTACTTACCACAATATATCTCCTAAAATACAAAATTATTTTTTAAAATCTTGGCACGAAATAAAACTAGATATTTCAGGCTTCAAATATTTCCAAAAATAAAATTAATCCACGAAAGAATCACAGAGTTATCGCGATATCAAAATTCGATTGACGAAACGATCGCATCGCTCCATGCTGGAAAATGGCGAGAATTGTCAACAAGTTGTGTCATATAAATTCTTAGGCCCTGTTTTGAACAAGATTTACCATAAAATTGCTTCAATCTAAGATGCAAAATTTACAGTAGCTTGACCACAAAATATCAAGGAATCGAATAGTAATGTCTGCTTACTTACAAATTTGATGATTTCTGTCTGAAAATTGGAAGGATTCACTTCAGTGTCGCGAGACCCGCGTTTTTCTGCAAATGCAAGCAAATCTGCCGATCTTTTGGCAATATTTTCATTGTTTTGGGTCCTTTTGCTAAGAAAATTTCCAATTTAGGCAAATAAACAACGCTCTTTACGATGGAGATGTTAGATTTGCAATATTTCATTGATTTTGTAGAAATTCATAAGATGTACGAATTGATATGATGCGCGAATCAATGTGACAGCACCATACTACTAACGCTTAGCTATGGATAGCTCCCTGGAATAGTTTTTGACATTTTTTTGACATTGTCACTAGTAGTGACAATGTAAAAAAATGTCAAAAACTATTAGTGACAATGTCAAAAAATGTCAAAAACTATTCCAGGAATGTCAAAAAATGTCAAAAACTATTCCAGGGAGCTATCCATAGCTAACTAACGCTAGTGGTTTAACTTTACAGTTGTAAAAAAAAAATTGCAGAATGCCTTCTGTAAAATGTAATTTATTCCTATCCTAGATTCTCAGCGATAAAAAAAATCCAGCTTTTTGTGTTGCAGTAAAAGAATTGAAAAAAAGTTAGAAAATAGTTCAACAAGAAGTGTATCCGGCCTAAGTCAGGTAAGAAAATGGAAGATAAATCACAAAGAGAGAGAGTGGTAAAAAAAAGGATTTTGAGGAAAAAAAAGAAGAAACCCAAACCACATTTGAAAAGGTTCATGGTTCGAGATTTTTTTTCAAGATTACTAATTTGGGGGAGTTCATTAAGAATACTTTGGTTTCTAATTAATAATATAAGCTGAAATTGGGGTGGTTTACTTGGAAAGAACACATAGGTGACATATGTTGCAAAATATCAAGATCGATTGGGGGAATCAATAGACTTAAAAATCAGTTCCATTTAATATACATTGACTTTATATCAGTCCTTGGTTTTACCATATATATTAACTAATGTAATATACTTTGGGGGAACTGTGCTATGATTCATTTTAAATCATATTTATGTTTTACAAAAGCGTGCAATCAGACGACAATCAGGGTTATTACAAACTCTGCTCCTCAATCAAGTACCCAACCTCTATTTAAAAAGTGTAATATACTTTCTGTGGAAAGTATGAACAAATATCAAATTGCAAGAATTATGTATTCATTTGATGATGATTTTGATCATAATTTATTACCTCCAATTTATAATAATGTATTTGTGAAAAACAAATCTTTCATAAAATATACGACAAGGCAATCCGAAAATTTTCACTTGCCTAATTTTAAGTATCAATTTTCCCGAACAACTATTCAATATGCTGGACCTTCCATTTAGAATACCTCAACCCTCGCTTAATACTTTTAAACAAAATTCTCAGAGATTTTTAATTGAAAACCAATCACTTTTATGCCGTTCACCGACGTTTGTCTGTCTTGTTTTGTCCTGTTAGTTTTTATTGTTCTTTATCTTGCGCAATGTTTTGTATTTTATTAAGGGATTTACCTCGATAGGCCTTTGGCCTCTGTATATCCCTCACATTTGTTTTTGTTCTATATTTATGTATTATCTTTCTATTACATTATGCCTTTTGTATGTTGTTTTTGTTTTTAATGCAAATTGTGAAATAAATGAAATTGAAAATGAAATTGAAATTGAATTGTATTCCAGGGTTTGTCCTCACGAAAAATTCCACTCTGTGAGATGCCCATTCGTATGTGTATAAACACCGTCACAAACGTGACAATAGCAACACGCTAATGTGTCAAACTGGTACAAACTAGAGATAATGTGTACGCTAAAATATTGGCCTAAATAGTTTAGGGATTGTTGTATGTGTCGACTATTAAATTGATTTGTCTTTAATATCTATAGACTGTAACCGTGATGCTACGAAGAGTCCCCAGAAGCCTCTTCCATCATGGAGGCAACCTCATCACCAGCAGGCAGACACTTGCAGTGAGGAGGACCATTGCATGTCTTGCTTCACGACCAGCAACCTCTGTCGCAGGTAAACAAATGATACCCCATTTTAGGGAATAATTTCACTTTTCATATTTGATTAGCAGTTTTAGACATAGAGGAAAATTTTTTTAACAATTTTCATGCTAAAATACACAAAGAAGAATGTCTATGGCCAGGAAACCTTTGTGTCGCTTTTTTTCACAAGCATCTTATAGCCATAAAACTTGTCTTGTTTGAATCTCCAGGGGACCCAACAAATTGATGATACATACATTTTTTCCAATAAGCTTTTAGAAAATATTTTAACCAGAAATTTCAAAAGGTGCCTGTGTTTTCTACACTCTTCGTCTTTGTGAAATACATATTTATTATTGTAATGCTAGACACAAAAACTTAATTCCTGCATTTTCTCATTTGGTACATGTATTGTTTTTTTTTCTTATGCTGAGTCATGCTAGGCCCTCTGAAATGTACAAATCACTAGCGCTGAGAATTTGTAAAATTGACCTTGTTTTTTCAATTAGCTTATAAATACCAATCGTTACAAACAAACATGAGCGTTGCACTTCAAAAGCTGTTTACAATAATCTGTTAATTTGTTATAATAAACTACTCATTGAATTAAAGCAAGCTAAAATCTACGAAGATGGTGACAATTTGCAAAAAAAATTTCAAATGCATGTTTCTTAACATCAGAACTGCTGAAAGATAAACCTTTCTTCTGGATAATTATGAGTCTGTTTCAATTTCTGTTTCAATTGTCTATCTTTAGGTATAGTTCCCTGCTGTTATTTTACAAAACTTGAGTTAAATTTAGTATAAGGCCAGACTTGTTCGTTGTTTTATCAATAAAATATTCTTATTAGAGTAAAATGAATGAGTGTATGGTGTGGTAGAACAATTAGATGCATGGAGTGTTGTTCAAAATCAACTGCAACTTTGCAAATTATTTATCACATATTTTCATTCGCGCACGGTATGCACATTTAACACCATGCGCATTAAACATTGATTTTGATTGGCATGTTCCGATCAACTGCAACTTGCGATCAATTGTAACTTTTGAAAAACACCCCATATTCTCATGCTATGTTTAGATTTTTTCACAACACATCTATCCCGATTTTGATATTCTCGTCTAGATTTCCAGACACCAAGGCTTTGCTCATGTGCATCAACACCCATTCTTCAAGCAAGACACAAAAATAGACTGGTGAGATTCCCATCTACACGCCAGCAATCAACATCCTCCAATCCAAAAGAGAGTACAGTGCAAGCAGACATACAACAAGAAAGTGATCACCTGTCTTTCAGAGTGGGAAGTCACAGCTTCAAAGCAAGCTACCTCTGGCTTAGAGACCATTGCAGGTATGACAGAGATGCCAACTTTGAATGCATTTTTTAACGATACCAAATTATTACGAAACTGGGTTATATGCTAAAGCCAGTGTAATAATGCTGCAATTGTAGAGTGCTTAGGGAATTCTCATGAAGAGTTGGTAAGCGCTGTATAAAAGCTGCTCATTATTTGAAATCTTTGAAACTAGAGATGAATATCTTTGTTTTGGTATTCTTACTTCCATTGGCCATGCTTAAAGATATATATTTCTAAAAAACATGACTATTTGTTGTTTTACAGTCAGTTGGAACATGGTTCGTGGCAATTCCGTGGAATAGATCCATCATATTCATACAACTTTGAATGAAGTGAAAATTATTTTTTGTTGTTTATGAATTCATTGTCAATTAGTAGAGTACACCTACCTACCTAGTACAGCTACCTACCTAGCACAGCAACACAAAAAGAAACAAACAATGAGGTGAAAATGCCAAATTTAATTTTTTAAACAACAACCAAGTCGGCTAGGAAGTTAGTGTGCCAAAACAAAGACCCAATTTTTTTACTCTGTAATTTACTATGGAACAACAGTGCTGTATGTGAGATGTTGGCAATTAGGAGATATTTGACGAATACACAGCACTTATATGCAGGCAGAAAACTCCACTGAACGATGGCTAACTAACCCCCCAAAAGTCATTTTTCCAGATCACAGAATACAGAAAATATCTAGGTTGTGATATATAATGCCACTTGTATATAATGGCCACGTAAATTGATTCCCTTGAGAGAAAAAATGTGTGTTATAGAACCTGTCTGTAGAGGTCACCTGTCTACAGTGGCCATTATTTTCTGTTAGTGTTACCCTTAGGTGGACACCATAGAAAGTTTTGACTGTACTAAACTTGTCCGACTTGGAGAAAGATGTTTGGTTCTAATGTTATTTTTTATCAAGATAACATCTCAGTAATTTATAGTATTTGCAGGTCCATGTATCACACATAAACACCCATCTCCATTCCACTGTTTGAAGATCAAAGTACTGAAAAAATACAGCTTTGTTTATCTCTAGCTTGATTTATTTGTTTTATTATCGTAATCCAACACTGCAAATTTGTATTGTAGCCAGCAATCTGTTTATCTAATCTATGTAACTATCAGTTCTGTCATTCTCTTGCTCAAGGGTTTATTATACAGGTAACTCAGGCCAATAAATGTTTTGACAATGCATTTATAAGTAATGACTAGGGTCCCAAATGCAAAATACATACATGTATGCATTGTACTCTGAACAGCAAAATAAAATGCACTTCTTAATAACTACAGAGATGCCAACCATTCTGGAATACTGTATGTATAAAGTATATTTTCATGGAACTGTTTTCCCAGAGGAATACTGCCGGGAAACAGATACACTGTAGCTTTCATCTCTGGGTTTAACCGTAGATTCAAGACTTTCATCAAAAGTGAAAGGCGAAGCGTACGGTTACTGTTGTCATGTTTTCTCTCACGTTTGTTCAGCTGTTGCGATATTATGGAGGTTTTGATTTCATTTGTTACAGTCACATTCACAGTCAACTGGAAGTAGTACGTCATAGTTTTACTCGTCTTCTTATTGTTGTGTGCGCAACTACCTGTGACGTAACAATAAGCAGACGCGCAAAACTATGACGTACTACTTCTGGTCGCCGTGCCCTTCGTCACAGTAGGCTGAAATTGAAAACACTATATTATTCTAATTTGAACCTCATATTTAGCCTGTAAGATGAAAGAGATACAATAAATTGGAAAATAAATTGCATCTTTTTGGTACACGTTTTGCTTACGATTGAAATTTATAGTAATATTGTTCAATTGCATATTTTGTTCCAGGCCATGAATGGTTGCCAACTC
>BQKZ01000612.1:146730-179361 GCA_036244855.1 Temnopleurus reevesii | reverse complement strand
AACAAGCACATATGTACATCTATATAAATTAGAAATCTTTTGAAGAAATTATGAAACTCAATCAATGGATCTCTCTGCTGAAACTTTTGTCAGAAAACAATTCTTTATGCAAATGAAAACTTTTCATTCCTTGTACTTAATTCCCTAGTTCATTTTCTTGGTAGATATAAACTTTCTATTACACAAATCTTTCCCTGAATGGGGTTTAAAATTCCCCTAAGAACCCCCATGCAACCACAGAGGGGTTAGAAATTACTCAAGTGTGCCCAACTTAGATGCATTGATTTTTGTTCTAGCTTCAAAAGGTTGGGGGGTTTATATGAATCCATGGAACCTCCCCTGCAGAGTAAAAAAAATAAATCATTTTACAAGCTTTCTTTAACATTTTCCTCCTGAAAATTTTTGAGCTCACAAAGGCTATTTCTAAGGTTAAAGGAGCTAGTCGTCCTTTGCCTCCACATATATTTGCCCTGCTCCCCTGTCTATATACCAGAATAATACTATACTATAATACTAATACTATAAAAGCAAATTTCCCCATTATTGTTACTTTTATACTCTAAAAATTTATGTTAATGGCTTTACTTATCACTTCCATATGATGCAACTTAACATGATCATACTCCTACACTTGATCGACAGATAAAACCAATACGTCATACCACTGAAAAATATACATTGCATATCATGAATATCTGGCGTGCCACTGGCACTGTCGGGGAAGTTACACGACATGTTTCAAATCATCAGTCTATTATTTCTTTGCATTATAGGGCAATGTTCTTACAATCAGATTCTTGCTGAGGACTCATGTGCAAAGATAATTTAAAATATTTGAAACAATCATTTTGATTCGCTCATACTTAGCCATTTAAGAAGATATAGATACAAGAATGATTTTGATTGGTTCATATCTAACAAAGATAGGTACTTTCCCTCCTCCCTCCAGACTCAAATCCCTCCGTCCCTCCATTTTTCTTTACCCCTTTCCTTATATACTCCCCTGGTGCTCTTTCTGCCTCCCCCAGAAGGACAAGTCTGTAGTATTTGTTTTCTTTTTCATTTGTCATAAGCCTAATAAATACGAATTGATTAAAATGAATGCCACCTATTGTTTATATCTTTATCACTCTTGCCTTAATCTATAAACACCTATATTCTTAAAATAATGCTTGTGTAATATTCTGACAAATATTTTGAAATTTCACTAACAAAGTACCTCATTCTTAAATTTAACTAAATTAATATCATGAAGTAGATTCTTTGTTGTGTGATTAAATGATCTTCATGCTTTTCTTAGTAAATTTAGAAAGCATGAATTGTCTGAAATGGCATTTGATACAAGCATTCACCTTAAGAATGCTANGGTTCATATCTAACAAAGATAGGTACTTTCCCTCCTCCCTCCAGACTCAAATCCCTCCGTCCCTCCATTTTTCTTTACCCCTTTCCTTATATACTCCCCTGGTGCTCTTTCTGCCTCCCCCAGAAGGACAAGTCTGTAGTATTTGTTTTCTTTTTCATTTGTCATAAGCCTAATAAATACGAATTGATTAAAATGAATGCCACCTATTGTTTATATCTTTATCACTCTTGCCTTAATCTATAAACACCTATATTCTTAAAATAATGCTTGTGTAATATTCTGACAAATATTTTGAAATTTCACTAACAAAGTACCTCATTCTTAAATTTAACTAAATTAATATCATGAAGTAGATTCTTTGTTGTGTGATTAAATGATCTTCATGCTTTTCTTAGTAAATTTAGAAAGCATGAATTGTCTGAAATGGCATTTGATACAAGCATTCACCTTAAGAATGCTAGCCACAGTGAGCTGAACATAAAAAGAAATTGGACAACTTAAACAACTTCCATTCAAGGCTTCACTATAGCTGTAGAAAACAAAAGAACTTTCCATTCCTCTTGTTCTGTAAAAATGGAGAAAAAAGCAGAACATGTGTTGCATCTGTTCATTTAACAAACTAGGGAAGATTAATTCTCTTGTGTGATAAAACTACTGTGAAAGTTTGAATGAGAGTTATTTTCTTTGTCCAAGTTCTTTGTCCCTTCTGCTCACAGTGAGTCTGGGTGTACTATTTTGACACATACAAATTTACACTGCGAAATGCTGTGAACAGAATCAGGCTAGCTGCGAGACTTACTGAGCTAGTTATTATCACGGCTGGACACCAATTACATGGGTATTGAAGGCAGGTTTAAAAAATGCTCTCGGAAAATATCTCAAGTTAGACGTCAATTTACAGTCTGCGTTTCTTGTGACGTCTAAGTCTAAGTGCGACTGCATGAGTCATCGTATTGTACTCCCGTACTTTGCTTTAATACCTGGTTGAACTTTAGAGTCGTGTTTTAATTTCCACTTTCTTTCTCTTTCTCACATGGAGGTAGCTATGCTATAATATTTTACTTTAGACCTTGAAGTTGTAGCTCTTTGTGTGCCATGCTTACGAACAGTCATCTTCACTCAGTAAAAGCAGACATAAAAATAAAATGCAGAGATTCCAATGAGAAAAAAGAGCTATTGTAATCACAAATTTTGCCTTAATACCAGTTTGAACTTTAAGATTCATGTTTAACTCCCACTTTCTTTTTCTTTCTCACATGGAGGTTGCTATGCTATAGTATTTCAATAAAGACCTTGAAGTTGTAGCTCTTTGTGCTATGCTTACGAACAGTCACTTTTACTCAGTAATAACCAGTAAATGAAGATTTAGCAGACTTTATTGGACATGTAAATGAATGCATAACTTCCAAAAGAACAAAAATCTATATAATTGTTATCACATATTTTCCCTTAATGCAAAGCTTGAACTTTAGATCCATGGTTTAATTCCAACTTTCTTTCTCTTTCTCACGTGGGGATAGCAATACTATGATGAATTTGTGAAAAAGACCTTGGAAATTCTTTCTTATCAGTCATTTTCCTTGAGTAATGGCAACCAGAGTAAGATTTAGCTGACTTTATCAGACATTACAATGAATGAAGAGCTTCAAAAAAAGTATAAAAGACTACTGTAATCACATGTTCTTGCCTTAATGTCAGGTTTAACTTTAGAGTCATGTTTAATTCCTACTTTGTTCTTCTTACTCAAATTAATCAAGTTAAAATGTAATCAATTTTTGAAAAGACCTTGGAATTGTAGCTTTTTGTGTACTCTCAATAAACAGTCAGTTTTACCCATTAATGGGAGCCTAATGATGATTTAACAGACTCTGTCAGACATAAAAAAAAAGAGAGCTTGCAAAAAGTTGAGAAAAAAAAACACTTGGAAGTGTATCTATTGTAATCTTACATTTTGCCTTGATGTTAATCTTGAACTTTAGATACATGTTTTAATTCCCACTATCTTTTTCTCCTCACGTTCGAGTAGCTATGCTATAATAGACTTTTTAAGACCTTGGAAAGATTACGTTGCTCTTTGTGCTTTGCTTATAATCAGTCCGGTTCACTCTGTAGCAGATTTCATTTGACTTAAATAAATCAGAGCTTCCAACAAGCACAAAATCTTCAAACTGCTTTTGTCCTATTGTTAAAGAGGTATAGAAATCTATTCTGTTTGCTGCAGTAATTGTAAGAAAAACATCGGCGCAAATAAGAGCATTTGCAATAATAGGAAATAACAGCCATTTATATGTGACTTAATAATAAAATTGTTTCCAAATGCAAGGTTCATTACTGCATGGCTATAGCATGGCAAAAATATTTGGTTTCTCTGGATTGAAGGAATTTCTCACTAATGATACCCTTCAACGTCACCTGGGCAGAGTGCAGTAAAATGTGGATGAATTTCTCACTGAAGAAAACTAACATCATGTCTGTTATTTGAACCCACAACCTTCTCATTCATATACATGAGTCCGAACCACTTTGCTATGATGTTTCTGATGCCTGTGACAGTTCTGCAAATGCTAAAAATTTTACTGACACCTTGCGATACTCACCCTCATTTGAAACTTACTTCACATAATAAAACAAGAATATCATCTTTTAAAACAAACAGTATTCATGAATCATGAGAAATGAGATAAAAACATAAGTAACTCATAATCAACATGACAAATCATAAAATAAATATTCACATTGCAAACCTTCCCTGACTTAGTAACGATTGATGTAAAAAAAATGCGCCTTTGTTAATAGGGGCAACAACATTTATTCATTGTTACGACAAAGTGCACAAGTACAGCATCAGCTGTCTGCAGTGAGCAGTGACTAGGGATTGCTGTTGGTTAACGCCAGCTTGTGATTGGTTCATTAAGAGGTCATGTGATACTGGGGTATGTAAAGAGGAGGATAGAAATATCATAGATTGAAGAATAGAGGGAATTGTTTGTATCAGATATTTGAAAAATGTTGTTGTTATTTGAAATGTTGAGTGTTCTGCTAAATGATTAATTCAACAGACAAGTCTGAGGAAATGAAAGAAAAACGATTCTAAGGAAATAGTTATATATATATCCAAAACAGGAATAAGTTTGGAGCTAATGTCATCATGCTTTTTTAAATCGGAAAGAGTAGAGGTTCTAAATGATGTATGCATTTCTATTCGACCATTACACTGAATGAGTATTCAATGACTGAAACTACAAAATTATGAATGATCAAAGAATTAACATTTTAGGGGTATTGATTGTCTTAAATTTTTGTCTAAACATTCCAAAGCTGAATTGGTATATAAGCTAAATTTGGCATAATTAATGGAGATAAAAACAACTGTTTTCCATCATACTCTTTCATTGATACTGATATGTGGAGTTTTCTCACAATGGAAGAATAGATGCAAATTGGCATTAATTTAAATGACTTGTGAAAGAAATCACACCCACTCCCCTGAAAGGAGCAGAATTTGTATTTGATATTTAAAAAAAAATGTTTATGACGAACAGGGATATAAGCAATTAAAGAACCCCTCCAAATTAGGATTGGAAAATGCTTGACAAATACTGTCATTTAAAGTTTATCTGAAATCTATATTGTATCTTGATAATAAAAACCTCCTTTATCATATATATTATTTTAGAATTATGCATTCTTTGTTCAAAGTAAAATCTAACTAACCATACTGAATGCTACAATTATTAGTAAACTACAGAAGTAATAAAGAGAAAATAAGTATGACTGCTAAGCACACAAAGAATCAATTATTGCTAAAATGAATGAATAAATGAATTAATTATAAGTGATGATATCAAAAATATGTGAATTAGTGTGGTAGAAAAAGATTTGATGATGACTGATACATTTAAGTGTGAAGGCAAAATAGGTGTATGATAATGAAGAATAGAGATGCAATTTGATGGTTGGAAGTGTTAATTTCAACACTGAATCAGTGTTTCAATTGTGCAGCGCCAGAAAATTGTAAGAATAACACCAATGCCGAAATAATTGATTCCAATTGTATTACATTTGGGTGTTAAAACAATACATTTTATTATGTAATTGATCAATGGTGTTCTTCTAACACCTTTGTAATGTTGCACAATATAAGCACCAAGTCAATATCAAAATTAGCACCCTTGTTTCAGCAGTGTGTGGTGTGTTTGTTGGAAGGGGTTAGTTAGAAGGAGGGAGAGGAAAGGAAGAGGGAAAAGCATGAAATGTGACCCCAACGCTTCAAAATCTACCATAATTTGCCAGATTAAAATTTTGCATTCTACTTTCTTTCACAAAAATGGAGATTAATTTTTTTCAATGATATCTAACACATCTACGTTACTTTATTGATGGAAGTAACATAACTATTGTGTCTGACCAAGAGAAATTTATGACATTTGTAAACTTTAAGGCCCGTATTCCGATAGCGAGGTTTAAGTTAACCCTGGTCTAAATCTGTGGTTTAAGTATGGGTAGCCAAAAGTGCCAAAATTTTATTTACAATGAATAATTCGTATGTTAACTGCTCTCTTTTCCCATACTCTAATAATGTAGAAAACTATTGAAGTTTTTATTCTGAGACAGTTTTAAATAATATGAGTGCCAAATGTGCTGGTAAATTAAACATCGACTATTATAGATTCAAGCCTCTTTTGGCTTTCCATACTTAAACCACAGATTTAGACCAGGGTTAACTTAAACCTCGCAATCGGAATACGGGCCTAACAGTTTTGTGTTCTCTATTAAAATCTCTTATGTATTGGTAGCGAATTATGGTAGATTTTAATTCGGTGGTACACAAGTATGATGTGAAACATATGCTTTTGGTGAACTGAATGGTCAAGTACTAAAAGCTACATCATCTCCTCTTTACTTCGAAATTGTCTTGAAATTTCACAATCATCTTTTGTTCAAATTCATTTGAGAACACAAATAAGTAGATTTAATTTCTTAATTAAAATTTGTAAAAGTTAGCCGTATCTTTATTCTTCAATTTAGAGAGAATTTGAAGGGAATTTCAATTTGTTGTAAGCTCCTGCAGATTTTACTTTCCAGGAGCTTTAACAAAATTCAATCAGAGCTTTGTCAATGTTTGAAAGAACTATTATTTGAAATTTGATTAGACCTGCAAAATGGTTTGTTAATATCTTGAAACACTATTTTTAGTCAAATAATAAAGATGAATGATGCATTTGTAGAAGTACTGACCAGTAGTCACACAATTCAGAAGCTGTTCATGTCACATGGTTAATCACATGATTCAACCACCTGACCCCCATCACATGACTCCCATCACATGATCCAATCACAAGTACATTAACCCCAAAGCACCTTCATAATCACTGCTGATACTGCTGCTGACTGTACTGGAGCTGATGTCGTCGACGACGTCGGACCCCTCATCATCGACCGTGGTTGCCACGTCGATGTCGGGGACGCTGGTCGAGAACTCACTTTCACACATGACCCCGCTGAAGCCCTCGTCGCAGGTGCAAGAACAGCTCCCTCTGTCCCGGTTGCCATGGAGACCACAGTCCAGCGTGCAGTTGTCCGGGCTGATCGGTTGAGGGGTGCGGCCTGTAGGGAGTACGTCAGAACAGGTCTGCCCCTCGTAACCTGCATCACAGTTGCAGAAGCATCTGGAAAGACATAAAAATTGAGAAATTATTGCATTTTCTTAACAATGAAATTGCCAAAAATGTTTCAGATGGCTTGACTGAAAAGCTATTAAATACTGTAAAATCCAACATTTTTGTGTGTAATTTTAGCAAATTTACAGAATTTTGGGACTTTTCAGGAATTAGAAAGACCTCTTCATGGTGTAAAGCATTATTGTACGCAATTTGTATTGTAACAAGTGGTCACAAATTCAGCAAAAATTTCAGTTTATACAGTTTCATTAACTACATGTGCTCTGGCCTATAATATAAATAATTGTTTCTATTGATTTTCTTTGCAGTTTTTTTTTAATATCATGCTCCTCTTTCTCGACTCTTTATTTTTCTGAAGGCTTCAGTTCACTTATCTTGATTTTTCCACTTCCCCCTTCTGTGATCATCCAGTTTTTCCATCTCTTATTTCCTTCCTTTCTGACTTTCTCCCTCACTCATTCAGCACTTTACTCTCACCTTTAGCTTTTCCTAAATACTGTAACCAGTTATTAAATGAAAAGTTTTTCAAAATGGAAATAAGCTAGGATTATCATTCTGAACTCATCTCTTCTTCAACCCCACCCCTTCCATTTCCTCTCTTCCCATGTTTACACATCTAATAAAAAACTCTCTCGTCGTAATTGATAATTCTCATCAGATATCCTTCTCCCAATATGACACGACCTGCTTCATTAGCTGATAATCAACCTACAAATATGCACCCGTATCCCTTTGGCTTTGATAACGTTCATGCCGCGGACAGTTGCGCAAATTCCAGTCGGGGCTCTAAACTCATGGCAAACAATAATTCTACGTGAATATAATCAGCTAATAAAATTGATGGTGGAGTTAGATAAACAAAAGAGAGTGGAAAAAATCTGGTTGCATCACCAATTATATTTGAGGAATGAATTAATTTCTAACTTGGATGAAAGTAAATAGGTATCATGGTCATCGGTATAAATAAATCTATTACATGCAGTGCGAGTCAGATTTTTTTTGCTATCTGTTATTGCAATAAAAGTTCAGAATGACAGATCCAGTGATTTCACAGTGATCTGAATTATTGTGAGATATAGGGGGTGTTGCTCATAATCAACTGCAAATCAACTGCAACTTTGCAAATTGTAACGCGCATTTTCATTCGCGCACGGTATGCGCATTTAACAATACGCGCCTGAAACAATGATTTTGATTGGCACGTTCCGATCAACTGCAACTTGCGATCAATTGCAACTTTTGAGCAACACCCCCATATAGTGATAACAGGTCATTAAAGAACTGTGACAGGAAGTGTACATAATTTGTTTTAACTTTGTCTAACTGAAAGTTACTGAAAATTGAATAATTAACTTGCAGAGATGTTAATTCTCAATGAGAAGAGGTAAAATAATAATAATAATAATAATAATGTAAATCTGTATAGGATACACAACTCGTAAAACTCTCTTTGCGCTTTACAAAACATCAATAAACGTTTACAAACAATGATAATGATAATTGTTGCATATTTCTTTCCATACATACATTTTTAAAAACTAAAGATCACAAACCTAGATTCATAATTAGCTTCAACAAAGTTGGAGCAGAATATAATCTTTAAAATTCTGAGTCTCTTCTGAGTCTTACTGGATGAATTATAATATTCAAAGAACTATCTTTCCATTTTGCCTGGTAATTTTCATTTCCATCAATATATGACAAAATAATTTTCCGCCAATTTCATTGAGAAAAGACACATAAAAGGGCATGGAAAATAAATGACCTACAAATCTTCCTTAAATACGGGAATGCTTTTAAAGAACATTTTCATTCTTATTCAATATGAAATTTAGATAATGCGACGAGATTTACAGTAATTTGAGACAGATGGCCTTGCTCTTCGACAGCATCCTCCTTTCAGCCAAGATGCAATTTCTAAAATGCTATTTCCAGAGCAAATTTGAACTTCATGGTTTGTACCATTTCCACACAAGGCCATAGAAATAGACGTAATGGCGTCATATTGGCCAATGCCATTAAAGTAAGTTTTTTTTATGCTTAAACTCGCAAAAGACATTCGAGGAAATTATATACATAAATGCTTGGCACAAAACATTGACGTCATTTGCAATGATGTGCATAAAGTGTTTAAACTTTTGTCATTACTAAATGCTCTAAATATTTTACACATAAACATAAGATGATACATCTCATACATTGTTTCATCCTTAATGGGTACAAGTTGGAAATAATTCTTCTTCTCAAAAGTATTTTGTATGCTTTTCATTAAAATACTGCTACTTTACCATTTCCACACAAGAGTACAGAAATACATGTGATGCCATCATAATATTTACTATTACATTAGGTCTACATTATTTCATGCTCAAGCTGGAGAAGAAATTTTTGAAAATGGTGCATAGCATTGTATTGACGTCATTTGAAACAATGTTCATAAAGTGTTAAGTTTTGTTCATTACTAAATGCTCTAAATCTCTTGCATATAGAAAATAAATTGATCCCACACATTGTTTCATTCTTAATTGGTTTAAATTAGAAATGTTTCTTAAGCTGAAAAGTATCTTGTATACTTTTCATTTAAATACTACTGCTACGGTATCATTTCTGCACTAGAGCACAGAACTAGACAAAATGGTGTCATAATATCCACTACTATTACATTAGGTCTCTTTCATGCTCATTATTGAGATGAAATCCTTGAAAATGAAATATCTAAACTGCTTGGAACATCATATTGACGTCACTTAAAGTAGGTACTGACGGTGCATAAAGTGACAATTTAAGGTCATTGCTAAACACTCTAAATTTCTTACGCACATAGAAAATCAATTCATCCCACACATTGTTTTATATTTGATGGGGACAAGTTGGAAATGATTCTTACTCTCACAAGTATTCTGTACACTTTTCGTTGAAATACTACTACTACTGCATCATTTCCACACAAGGACACAGAAATATATGTTATGGTGTCATATTGGCCAATGCCATTAAAGTAAGTCTGTTTCATGCTTAAACTCGCAAAAGACATTCGAGGAAATGATATACATAAATGCTTGGCACAAAACATTGACGTCATTTGCAATGATGTGCATAAAGTGTTTAAACTTTTGTCATTACTAAATGCTCTAAATATTTTACACATAAACATAAGATGATACATCTCATACATTGTTTCATCCGTAATGGGTACAAGTTGGAAATAATTCTTCTTCTCAAAAGTATTTTGTATGCTTTTCATTAAAATACTGCTACTTTACCATTTCCACACAAGAGTACAGAAATACATGTGATGCCATCATAATATTTACTATTACATTAGGTCTACATTATTTCATGCTCAAACTGGAGAAGAAATTCTTGAAAATGATGCATAGCATTGTATTGACGTCATTTGAAGCAATGTTCACAAAGTGTTAAGGTTAGGTCATTACTAAACGCTCGAAATCTCTCTCACACATAAATAAATTCAGCCCACACATTGTTTCATTCTTAATCGGTTCAAATTAGAAATGTTTCTTATGCTGAAAAGTATCTTGTATACTTTTCATTTAAACACTACTACTGCACTATTTCAACACACAGGGACAGAAATAGAAATGATGGTGTCATAATTTCCACTACTTTTACGTTAGATCTATTTCATGCTCAAAATCAAGAAGAAATCCTTGAAAATGAAATATCTAAAAGGCTTCGCACATCATGTTGACGTCATCTCCATTATTGTGCATAAAGTGATAAATTAAGGTTATCATTAAATGCTCTAAATCCCTTTAAATGTAAAAAAAAAAATAATAATAAAATGCATCAAATACATTGTAGCAGGCATAGTGCATGTATGTAGAAATCTGAAATAATTAATTGCTACATTCTGAAGTATTTTCATACTTTCAATGATGAAGTACTTTAAATAGTGTTTCGAAGAATTCCACCCGTGAAGCAAGTTTATGTGCTTTGATTATTATTCATGAATTTAAATTTTAAAGAATTTAACCTCGTACTTAGATGCTAGTACAGGCTATTTAACACATACTCTTTAACTGAATTCACGATCATGAATACTGTAATAGTCAATATTTTAGGGTACACATTAGCACATACATTAGTGAGTTGTTATTTTTACAAATATTATTGTTCTCAAGTCTATGGGCATTCCAATGAATAAAAATTTCAACAAATAATTGGTCGCAAAATTAGCAAAAATAAAACCTCTGGAAAAATTTCATCTTATAAAGTAATTTACTCATGTAATAACCATATATGAATGGCAACCTGAAACAATTTGGATGCAAAATGTGTTCAATCACACTGAAGAGATTTTAAGGTCTTGCTTTTCGCCTATCCTGTAAATGAAAATTTATACTTACAGTGTATCATCCAGCGTACCGTTGGGACCACAATCCAGGTCACATGGTGCGGGCGTGGTTGGAGGAGGGGGTGTGGTCGGGTCTGGTATCTGACAAAGGTCGCCGCTGTAGCCTTCGTTGCAGACACAACGGCATTTTCTTGCATGTCTCTCACCGTGCATGCAGTTTATAGCACATATGCCTGTAAAAGCAAAGAAAAGACATATACAAAGAGGCTTGTTAATAGTGTTGCATATTCATATCTAAAAAAACGTACACAGATAACTAAAAAACATCTTTGCCAATTAAAAAGGGGATTTTTTAAACAACAAATGCATCAATATAAAGTTATCATAAAATTCAGGTATTCTAATTTTCATTCATCAAAGTATTGCTTATTCTTATAACAAACTGTAATTCTTCTACACTAGAAGAAATTTTTCTTCTTCTTTACCTCTTACATTTAAGTGCACTGAGACTTTTTTCAATGTTATGATGTGATTTGTAAGAACTGACTCATTATTTTTATTATCATTACACTATATTTGTCATAATTTATATTTTCAAATGTTCCTTCACCTACTAATTTCCCTTCTTCACATCACAAATCGAAAAATCTTCTACACCAAATTTTTCAAAATACTTTCACATCAAACTTAGATCTTCAAATCAATAGGGACTTAACCATTCCGAATCTAGAAAACATGTGCCCCACTAATGTGACACATTTAAGTACATAGAGACCCAGTTTCTGATGCATCTCTGACATTTTAAAAGCTTCAACTTCTGGTTCTCCTTCACACCATAAACTCTAATCTTTATCATAAAGTTGCCATGTTTTCACATGTAATTTAGAAATATTTTTTCTTCATTAATTCATTTACTGCTAGGTAAAAATCCAATACCCTAAATTGTAATTCTTCTACACCAAATTTATCATTACTAATTATTTTTCTTTAAATTTCACTTAAATCCAATCAATACTCATCAATAGGACCATTATTTAATTTTTTCATATTGACTTTACAAAAAGGAAAATGATTTGTTAAAGATCCTCCTTCAAACTAATTTTCCATTGTACTACACCAAATTTGTCGAAATATTTTCATATCTAACTTAGATCTTTAGAAATCCCCATCCATCCAATACTGGGCCCTTCACTGTTCAAATTCATGAAATCCAGTGACCCAGAACTGGGACCCAGAACTGGGACAGGTTCCCTGTGGCAGATCCAGAATTTGAAAACCAGAAGGCGTGGACAGGGAGGATGAGTGGAAGATACTATGCACCGTGAGCAGAAGGACAAAGGACTGGGACAAAGTCAACAACTTGATTCAATCATTCACAATAGCTTCATGGTCACCAATGAAAATCCAAGATGCGACTCTTTTTCAACATTTTTCCACAGAAGAAGAAGGATGGAAATTTCTTTGGTGTCAATCTAGCTTTTTCTAATGCTTGACTGACGCTTGTTTGCTTTGTCCCAGGCCTTTGTTCATTCTGCTCACAGCGAGGGGAGTCACACATGATAGAGTTTTTGCCAATTCTTCATTACAGCTTGATTGACAGACGAGGACATTTTTTAATTTACATAAAAAGAATTGTCATTTGTTTGCCAGGTTTGGGGAGAGGCTAATCCAGATGAGGACTGTGTGTTCTGATAGCAATCGCCTCTGCATATTCTCTTATACTGAACGCACAGGGACTGCAAAGCTCTCAACCGCAGAGTCCTTACATAACCCTCTGATCATGCTTTAAAAAGAGACATAGTTCAGACTTTTTCTTTCTTTGTAGGGCGCAATCAGAGTGGTAAGCAAGGACTCTATGTTTGAGTGCTATGCAGTTCCTGTGCATTCAGAGAAAGAGAATATGCAGAGGTGGGTGCTATCAGAACACCAAGTCCTCAACTGGACTAAGGAGGCGCCTTCTCTGCCCATGGATGCGCTATTGCATTTAAAAATCACAGAGACACAATCTCTCTGAAGTACCCCTGACACTTTAAAAGCACCGTCGGTGATGGACGACTGTAATCTATGATAAGAAAGCATTAAGATGGGCTGTAACATGGCGCACATTTGGTGAAATCAACTGACGTATGTCTCAACACTGCACGTATGACTGCACTTAACCCGCTAGCCCAGAAATATCTGGTACGGGCAAAGAAATGGTTTGTCATTTTGGAAAATTTCTCAATGATTGTTCGGAGAATATGCTGTTGGTTTGTGAAGTTCTTGTTTTTGATGAATTTCATGAAAAGCCAATGTTTCGATCGATATGTATTTTATAAACTTCTCTGAATTTTATACATATTAACGTCTTACTACAGTAGGTAGTAATTTTCACTTTTTAAATTTTACATAAGGCTATGGGCATTATCATGAGTGGAGATCTTAGGTAATGAAATTAGCCAAAAAATAATTGTGATAAATTCAGCTCATACAATATGTAGCTGTACGTACTGTCTTGTTTGTCTCTCCCTAACCTCCTTTTCTTACTCTGCATATCTTTCTCCATCTCTCTTTCCATTTTTGTTGCTATTCCTCTTCTACCCCATCAATTCACTCCTCTGTCTGACTTTCTCTCTATCCTTCTCTCCCACTCTCTTTCCTCTTTCACAACTTCATCTTGGTATACTTTCTCATTTCCTCGCTTCATCTTCCCATCTTCCTTATGACCACGCCAAATACCCATCAATTCTGAGCACTACTTCAGACTGATTGGTTCCAACGACCTGTGACCATCCACGCCGCTCGTTCCTCTTTTAAACACCGTTCACATATGGCTTTAAGCCTCCACTATATTGCAATGTTTATGTTAAGATCTGTGGTTATCTGGGGCCTATTCCATATGACTTTTTGCCACAGAAATCTCTGGCAAAACACACAACTCTGGCCAAGTGCAATTTTGCCACAGACTCTTGCACAGGGAAAAACTCTGGCAAAAAAATTGCCAGAGCTTTCTTTGGCAAAAAGTTTTATACAAGAGGCTTGTGGAATTGGTAAGAAAAAAAATGGTGACTCAACATTTCCTCCAGCTACGAATGCTCCGGTTTTCTTTTTTTTTTTATTCTTGGGGTTATGGTTAGGGTTGTGGTTTGTAAAAGGGTTTATGCTTCAGAATTATGTGAAGATTGGGATTGTGGAATTTAGGCTTAATGTGAGATTTTTGCTGGAAAAAATCGTGGAACCAAGAAAAACAGATGCACAATGAATATATCCATTTTATCTATGTTATATAGAGAAATGAAAGGAACAAAATATGGATATTTCCAAGTTCAGTGGTTAAGTCCTCAAGGTAAAGGTTCAAACCCCCATGCAATATTTAGTTTGGCAAGATACACATCAATATGTGCAATTCATGATCATGTGCCATTGGGTACCTGTAGAAGACAACTGTCATATTTCTTGGTTTAGGAGGTGTTCACCCAACAGCTTGCGAAACAATTAAACAATAAATACTGCAACCATTTCATAATAATTCTGAAGAATTTTTGATAGATGTAGATTGGAATTGCATCATATAAAGGCCGAGTATCATCAATATAATTTATATTGAAATAATTAATACCTCTCACCAATCTAAATGCTTGTATGTGAACATCCCTTCATCCAAGCACACATATACCAGCCACCTTTTATGTGCATCTTCCATCCCTCTTCTTCTTTAAAAGATATCGCTATGCAGACAGAGTTCACCACCATCCCTTTCTAAAAAGCCTTGATTACATTGTAATATCTGGAACAATTGCGGAGCCTCCGACTCATAAGGCGGCTTTCATACTTTTATCGGGTCGTTTTCTACCCCCATCAGGGTACATCTGGAGCCGTATTCTGTGAATCGTATTCCGTTTGATGGGATTTTGAAGGGGTGGCTCTTGGGCAACATTTGTTGAGAGTTGAAATGATGGTGCCTTGAGATTCATGTATATCTTGTGAAAATATTTGTAAGATGTAGGAAACATATATTCTGTAGGAATAGAAATGCTTAAAAAAATTGTTAGAAAATTAGAGAAACCGATGGGTAATATGTGAACATCCCTACCACCTAGCAAACATATACCAGCTATCTTTTTATGTGCAGTCAACATCCCTCTTCTACTTTAAAAGATATCGCTTTACAGGCAGAGTTCACCACCATCCCTTTCTAAAAAGCCTCGATTACATTGTATTATCTGGAACAATTGCGGAGCCTCCGACTCATAAGGCGGCTTTTATACTTTTATCGGGTCGTTTCCTAGGCTATCAGAGAACATCTGAAGCCGTATTCTCTGAATCGTATTCCGTTTGATGGGTTTTTGATGGGGTGGCTCTTGGGCCACATTTGTTGCAAGTTCAAACATGGTGCTTTGGCAAACAAGCAGTCACTTGAAAATATTTCTAAAATGCAGGAATAGATATTTGTGGAGCAATGAAAATATTCATATGTATATAAAATTCTGAGCCAAAAGATAGTGATGGTAAGGATTCAATAATCATTCATACTTATCCAGTGTTTAAGCAGGCATTTAGCTCGAGAACACCCTGGAATACTAGTCTGATGCAGCACTTGGACTGTTTTCCCATCAATATTTATTGTCACGATCTATTATCTAATGCCGATGCCTACAGTAAATAGGGTATGAGTATAACATAACATTTTTGGGGAAAAGTCATCTCCAGTTCATTTTTTATGAAATAATTAAATTCTAAAACTAATGTGCATTTAAGTATGAATTTAAATGCACAAAAATATAGGACAAACCTTTGTAAAATTTCAGGACATTTGCATGTGAACATGTTTATGATGTTTATGTTTATGTTTATGATGGTTTGTGTTTAGTATAGCATAGGACAGCGTGAAGAATGATTGTTTATACCAGTTCCAAGGATGCAATCATCTTCTACTACTTTCAATCCTCTGTGGAGCGATCTCTAGAACATCTTATTTAAAACGTCCATGAAACGTAATGACCAGTGTGTATGAACACACCTACTAAAGTGACACACAGTTTTTGACTTGTATGGCATGAGACAGCGTGAAGAATGATTGTTTTTATACCGTCTCCAAGGATGCAATCACCTTCTACTACTTTCAATCCTCTATGGCCTGATCTCTAGAACATCATTTAAAACGTCCATGAAACGTAATAACCTGTGTGTATGAACACACCTACAACACTGACACATAGTTTGTGACAAGTATAGCATGGGACAGCGTGAAGAATGATTGTTTATACCAGCTCTAAGGATGCGATCATCTACTCCTGCATTCAAACCTCTGTAGACCAACACTAGATCATTCCTAATTAAAAAAAAAAAGCTGAACTATACATTGCTTTTACACAACACTATCATTGATACTGATCATGTTTTTAATGCCATCTCACACATATTCAAACAAAATGCCAATTCGAATATCTAAAGCATTGCATTTTCATTAAAGAGATAGCGTGGGTCTTACATATGGCTTAATACTGATTAATAATATTTTGTTCCTCACTTCTATGAACAATGGGATGATAATCCCGTATTGGTTTCACTTTAAATGGAGCAAATTATTTTACTAATCCAATTGAAAAAGCTTAATTTCCCTATCAAATTATCAGGAAGTTTATGTTCAGGTTGGCAGATTCTCATTTGATCTTCATCTATCTTTTTTATTCAAAATAATCATAAGAGAGAGGGCAATAAAAAATATCATTTCAATAGATATGAAAGACAAATGTTGCTCAATAAAAGAGTTTTTCCTCTATGGGTTAAATAATATGCAACATGCAGAATCTCAATGTATCCATAGGTACCTCTCAAATTTCTCATGACATTGCACAAGTCGAGGTGGCAAAATATTGCACATAAATTTACGTCTTTTCAAAAGGTTTGTGGAAGGAATTACAGCTAATGCTCTCACTTTCGCTGTCCTTTCAGACGCCTCACAGAAAGCGTTGGCAAACATAGCTAGACCACGATGGGTAAATAGTGAAAAGAGCACTCAATATCAGACATATTTAGAAGTATTCTAAGAGGCTGATGATGGGAAGATGAAGGGAGGGGGGGGGGGGGGGGTGATCAAGGAATAAATGAAAATATTGAGTATTTAACACAAGATGGTCTTTAACTCCTACTAACCCTCACACAACATCATTGGGGGGTATAAAAGAGGTGGCATTGAGATTTATTTTTCTCAACCAAAACCATCAAACAAACAAATCATCAACAGGGCACCTGGGAGAGAACTTTCTTCTACTGATACCCCCTCCCCCCCAAAAAAAACCCACATACATAGAGTTTATACATGAAATAAAAGAGAAAAAAAAACATTTATAACAAAAATAAAACAAAAAAGACTTATCCACACATGAAAACAACAAATAAAAAAATCAGACAGTTGCAGACGTTTGAAGAGGGAAGCTATCATATATACGCACTGCCAATATGGGGCTGTGGCCTTCTTTTGCCCCAGCATCCACCCATTGAAATGGAATGTACAGTGTATTGTAAGTCAGAATGGAGCTAACTATGGATGTTTTTTAGTACAAAGGGATCATGAATCTTTAAAGATTTTCTTGTTGTACACATGCAAATTCCTTTCACAAAAAGAGAAGAACACTCTTAAAAATGAGACAAACATTTTCATGACCTCTTTCTGAATTTCGGTCACAAATTTTTGCTTCCTCATAAACAAGTTCTAATGCAAATCTATCAACAGAATTCAATATTTGATATCTGCTGAATTATCTATCTGTAAAATGCATTGTTTTTCCTCTCTTTAACACCCGTCAAGTCATCAAAAATACTATTTTTTCTGTGCATCATCAGGCCTGGGCATTGTTTCACCAAGTTACGAAAGACTTCAAGAACGACTTTACGCACGACTGGTATCAGTTTCTGCGGTGAATGGTCTAGATTCTTTCACATATTACACTTGTTAACGTATTCCAGTCTTTCTTAAAGTCATGCATGAATTTAAGAACGATTTGGTGAAACACCGTCCTGGAGCCTTTGGGCGGTTGTCCATCACAACGTGACTCTGCATATGTTGCCTGAATCTGTGATGTAAACTCGGCTATGTCATACTTAATCAAGACAAAGATTATTTGGAATGACAGAGTACACACTGTGCCGTCAGCGCAGGCGGAAATCATTACGAGAAAATGTCATAACAGATAAACCAAGAACATGGGAGTACAATTTCAGGATTGCCAATTGCCAGAATATTAATGAGATGCATTCTCTTGCTAACCCATGCTTATTGGCGTTCGTTTATTATAATGCTTTCTGTTATGAGGAAACATTTGTTTCAGCTGCTTGGCTATAAATCTTTTTTGTGCCCCAATAATGTGTAGTAATTTCAGGATTTAAGGCAAATTTAAAATATCCATCTGACAGGGTCTAACAAACAGGCAATGTAAATGAATACAAAACATTGAAAGTTCTCATTAGACTTTTATGTCTCATGGTCCCTAAATTGTAAAAATATAATTGCAAAATGTGCAGACATGCTTTTTTCGATAATTAAAATCACACAATTGGGCAATTTAACCGAGTATAAAGATACTGAAAGAGCTCACTACAATCTGGGGTAAAATTGCCTGAATTTCATTTAAAATATGCAGATATATCATCTGAATAATATTTAGAAAATATGTCATTTAGTTGCTCCCATGTAAGTGAATGCTTTAGTAACTACACAAAAGCATTTGTACACTAGCTCCGTCACCAAGAATGTATATGAAATATCAACCAGTATATGGAAACGAAGGATCTGATGAATAATTCCTATTTGAAAGAATCATTTAAAAATTAAACTTGATAAAAATCAATCCTAGCACAGGTCAATACTTCCAGGCACCCCCCCCCCCCCTTAAAAAAAAGAGGAAAAACTGAAAAACGTCATAAGACAAGCCAAGCCTCATACATATATGCTGTACAGACCTCAACAAAATATTACTCATCCAAAATGAACTTTTCATCCCAGTACATAATTCAATTTAGATCACTAGTGGGGCAATTTGATTCTAAATTGGACTAGTTGAGTGATTTTAGTCAGATATCCGCTAAATTACCCCAATATGTTGCTTAATTTATTTTGCTGACTATAATGGCTTCAATTTATTCCGAAAGCTCCTCATTCATGAATAAAAACAATTACACAGTTCTGCTCGGCATAATTCCATTGCTAATACTGGCTATCCAAGGTTAGCCTGTAATATTGTTGAAAAATTTCAAATTATATATGCTGCTTTTTTGCATGCCAGCTTGAATATGTTCAATCTATATATTTCTATATAATAACATAAAACCCACCACAGATTATAATTACACATGGAAAATGCTAGTTGATCTCTAAAATGATCAGTTTCTTATTCCAACAAATTTTTCCATATATGGATGATGAAAATGTCATCCTTTCGTTTATACAAATGAGAAAACTATCACTTAAACTGGAATGTCTTTATTGAAGAAACATAATAGGAAAAGCATGAAAATAATCACTTGACATTCAAACACTAGAACCATCATGTTTTTTTTTCATCTCTCTTGCTTACACGATTATCTTTCCCGTTTCTTCCTTTATTTCATTGTCTTTTCATCTAATTTTCTTTTCCGGATCTGTCTTATTCCCCATCTTATTTCTATCACTGTTTATCTCCACCTATTGCACTTTATTCTTTTTCTCGCGCCTTCCTCTCATTCTGTTTTTCTCTATCCCTTATCAAATCTCTATCTGTTCCCGAAAGTTTCATTCTCTCGTGTTCTCATTACTCTTTTCTTTTGCCCTCTATCCCTCCTCCCATCTCTATCTGTTTATGAATATGTAATTTTCCCTTTTTTCTGTCTCTACATATCTCTCTCTCTCTCTGTTTCTCTCTCTCACTTTCTGTTTCATTACTCTCCTTCTGTCCATCTCATCTCTCTCTTTCTCTCTCTCTCTCTCTCTCTCTCTCTCTCTGTAACCCCCCCCCCCTCCATCTGACCTCATCCCATTCCCATTTCTGATTGGCCTATTTCACCCAAGCAATCGGTGTCATCCAATCTCCCATTCACTATAAAGGATTATATAGACTTTACCCCTAAATTGAATACGGCAATTAATTTTTCAATCGGATGCGCATCATTATATTCCAACGGATTTTAATCGCAATAGCGAATCAGATACTTTAACTATTCTTTACCTTGATGACTTAATTGGCTTAATCCACAATAGTATGGACTAATATATTTTGTTTGCAAAGAAGCATTGCTAGGGCCGACCATATCATCTATTCAACATTAAAACGGTGTTTAATTCAGCGAAAATGTATATAAACAAATATCTTTTAGGCTGGAGGCAGATTCAATTAACTTTCATCCAACAGGTGCATTATCATTTGTTATCGTATCAATTTGAACTAATTTCTAATGGACATTCATATCAATTTTTCAATACTACAAGGACTCTTTTTTAAATAGCCTGGATATCTGATGGAAAAAGAGTTCCCAGGTACTGATAAATTGCAATTGATGTGGTTCTTGTGTAGCATTGAAAGGATTTACCTAAATTGAAAAAGTTGTTATCATGCTAGATAATATAATTCTCAAGCTTTTATACATTGAAAATTCTATCAATTTGCAAATCTTCCTCCATCTCCCCATCTCTCCCTCTCTCTCTGTTCCCCCCTCTCTCTCTCTCTTTACCTCGCAAACACACACACGCACATAGACATAGATACACAGACTCAGACACAGACAACGACATATACACACAAACACACACACACGCACACACTCACTCACTCTCTCTCTTCTTCATTTCTTCTATCATTTTTCTCTCTACCTCAATCCACTCACTAGCTATCTGAAAATGTCTCCCAATCTATGCCATTATCCTTCCTTATCATTATAGGGCTACTTCATTACATAACCTACAACACCATCTGTTATGATGAGTATCAGGCAATAACATTTTTATTCCAAATGTTCTTACACCATGACCCATCAAGTAGTGTATGACTTATAATATATAAAGAGATAAAAATTTGTAAAAAAATACATTAAAAGCAAATATTCTTGGACAAAATATGCATTCATTACCATGAAATAGGATTTGCAGTGTATCCTATCTAAAGTAGATATGGATATACCATTTACAATATAGTATTGACTTAATGCTTTTTGTTCTTTGTTTTCTATTGAATTATTGACCAGTTCTAGTAATAAAACATTAAAATCTGATGCATAATGACTAAAAACAAGGTTCCCATAACACCCATAGTTTGAGAAAGGATTAATTTACAAAGCAGGAATAAGCAACAAGTAATGTATGATGCAATTTGTTAAAATGTTTGAGTACATTGTTTGTTGAACAATGCAAGTCTGGTACCAATATATTCAAGCCATTTAAAATGATTTGTTTTTGGTATAGCACAAATTTTCCACAGACTCGTGTTCACAATATTGCTAACTTTACAGTGTTTAAAGGATTCATGATATAAGTTCATATCATTTTGGTCCTACCGTATTTTGACTGATTCTGATATTTACAAATGATTAGGAACTGAACAAATTACAAAATGGAATATATCCTTCAAAGTTATTCTTTCCCTCAAAATGTAAACCACCTTTAAGAGGGTGAGGCTTTTCAAAGCGCAAAGGTTAGGAAGAGATGAACGCTAAACTATGGGAAGTTGCAATCACAATAATGCATTTTGGTCCTAAGCAGATAATCATTTCATTATTTGATCTAAATAATTGGGAGTTGAACTAATTTTTAGATGGAGTATTTTCAAGATGCTTTTTCCCCTCAATGTAAATCTGCTACCTTCGAGAGAGCAAAGTATTGTTGAAATGCAAAAGTTAGGAATAGATGAAGGCTAAACTATGGGAAGTTGCAATCACAATAATGTATTTTGGTCATGAGCAGATAGTATTTTCAGTAGTATTTCTAAACAAATAGGATTTGAACAAATTTTCAGATGGAATATATTCTTGAACCTTTTTCCCCTCAATGTAAATAGTCTACCTTTAAGAGGGCGAGGCTTTTCAAAGCGCAAAGGTTAGGAAGAGATGAAGGCTAAAAGATGGGAACTTGCAATCACAACAAACCCCGCGGCAGCGGCTTACGTCGGCAAGCTATTACAAGCATTCTTCATCTCCGAAATTACTCAAGGCTAATCAGTCTGTATCTATGACACATTTCTTTTTGATCAGTCGCAGATCTAGCGCAAGGTATACCTCTCGTAAGCGCCGATCATTCCACTCCCGAGGAAAGTGTCAATTTCCCTGCAGCACCAATGCGTCGTAATTGCTGAGGGATCACGGGGTGTATTTGTGTCGACACGGTCTCGTTTTCATCTACGTTTGCGCTGTTTGTATTTCCTCGATCTGTCTTTAAGTGCAGTGTGACTAGCTCTCGGCATAGGGGTTGAAGATTAGACTAATGTGGAGGGGGTTATTATTCCGATGTATTGGTATACTTTTAGCGATGTTTGTTCGCGATTTCTCCCGCTCCTACGAGATTACCTTCCCTGGCAAACATTTGAATGCCGCGGTGGAGACACGAATTAGATGAAAGTTTGTTCAGGCTTGTCTATCACAATCTGGCTGGAAAGTGTTTCTAATTTTGTGGAAAGTAACGGTTAAGAAAGGTCACAAAAAGGGAATTTAACGATCAAACAATACTTTGTATCTTAAAAAAGTGTAGTAAGATATAAAACTAAATAGCTTTTATCCATGATGTCATAATTAAAGCTAATCACCAGATTATCATCGGATTTTCATGCTATTGTTTTTCAATGATAGACAGTTTTTCAATGATACACAGTGTTTGTGGCTGGAAATAGCTGGATGACAACTGACATGAAAAAAATACAATCATTAGGACCATTTTCCTCTTTTTTTTTCTCATTATCCCCAGAATTCTCCCACTCTCTTCCCCCTCAATTTACTTCTTTCTTGCATCAACTTCTGTTATCAACTCCTCTAAATAATACAAACATCTTTCCTTGGGTGCACTACCTGCTAATAAAACCAATTTCAACCAATTAAATACCCTACAAGACACAACTAATTATCGCCTGAAGTCTCGAACGCTCTAAAATTGTTGGAACAAACACTTCAGAAAAAACACAACCCTACAGCCTCGATTTAAATCCAGTTTCGTCTCTCTTCCACATTTCGCAGCGACATGCTAAGCAGAACAACCAACAGTAACATCTTTGCCAGATACCCAAATTAGACAGCAATTTACCGGCACAGATTTGATTAACTACTAACGCAATCAGCGCTCCAGAAAAAGCAACAAATTAAGAGACAGACAGAGCGTTTTTACGTGTAAAATGGGAATTCTGAAGTATATAGGAGACTATGCAGTGAAATAGTATATGTTCAATTGCATTACCAATTTTCAAATGGGAAAAATTAGGAGCTGTATGTACATATACAGGGGCATCTGGTAATTGCTTTCATGGGTGAAACAAAACCAGGATTTTTGGATTGTGGGTCTGAGATGGTTGTAAACTTAGCAATTTTATTCTACATCACAATTTGATTCTACATTACAATTTCATTCTATATGACAATTTTATTTCACCTTGGGTATCATGTATGTGGTGATTATGCACGATTCACAACGGATTCCAAAAATACATTGTCTGTGCATTGCGACTTTGCTAATTAAACTATATTTTTTAAATTACGCCAAATTGAAGAAAATACATGTAAAATAAGCAATAAATATGTCACAGGTATTAACATCAGCTACATGTATGAAGGCTGCAGTCTTTGCCTGTGGGTTCAACTTCACTCTAAACAGAGTCAACTAAAAAGAGTAGTGTTGGATTCAATCCAGGTAACACTTAACTTAACACTTTTGAGAGTGACCCAAAAGATGACCTAAAGATGGAAGTGATCATTAAAGTAACTAAAAACATTGACAAGACAAATCTTTGCTCCAAATTCACTCACAATTTCCTTCTAAAGTCACACTCTTTTCCTGTGATCCACTCCTAAAAAGATTAAATTCAAACATGATACACATTTTGAAGTGCAATTGAATGAAAGAATTGTTCAAAAATATAAAGAAATAACATTTTGAAGTTCAATTGAACTAAGGAATTTGATCAAAAATATTAAGAAATAACACAAGGGTGGTGTTTCACCAATCCTTTGGTGAAACATATCGCCCTGGTAATAATTGAAACGTCCAAATATAAATTAATTATTCTGAAGATCTTTATGTCCAGCTGTGTCAAAAGCATTCCAAGGTCGGCACAGTTTCATCATAGTTTCATTAGAGTGACCATGTTTTGAAACGGAAATTAATTTCCAAGCAATCAAAATAGCTCGCTTTTGTTTGCTGACCTCAAAAACTGGACATCCCAACTGATGATTGTCATTGTCCGTAGGGAATTTCCAGCTAGAAGAAAACCACCTATAAAAACTTCTTGAAAATGCTTCTTTTTCAGCTGTTAAAATTTTCAAATAATATGCAATGCTTTAGATCTTACAAATTCTAACATTTGAAGAAAAAAAATGATTTCACTTTGGATTTCTATTAAACTCTTTCTCACCATAAATATCTATAAAATTCTCCAGTTCTATTTATCTTATGTTATTCAATTATATTGCAATTTTCCATAATGAAAACATTCAATTTTCCCTTTTTCATTGCACTAGCTGGTTTCATCATACAATTTTCTACAGTTGAGCTAATTTGTATGAACCTACCATTGAAAAAGTGTATGGCATTAAAATACATAGCTAAAATATGGAATTATCCATGAAACAAGACAGAAGATGTAAATGGTCAGATAAATAGAATTTATGTATTTATTTATTGGTATATGCACGTGGACACTAACCAGAAATAGATACTGAGTGGGTCAGTGTACAAAACAAATTAGACAGAATCAATAACATTTTCCTTAAATCAACTTAATCTTGGGTTGCTATCATCAAACTATTTGATTGCTATATTTGCAGTGTTTTCTAAGTACTTGTTGGGTTTGTTTTTTAGGTCAAAGTATAAATGCAGCATGAGAATTGTGGAAGGAATACTTCGCAAGTACTGCTTTGCTTATTTAACATGTTCAGGTAAAAGCATGCGTGATTGCATATTTCACATCTCTTCAAACCTAAAAACAAATCATACTCCACTTAGCAAAAACCTTTGGAAAATGTGTGAAGTAGCAATGACCTTGTGATGATAAAACCTTTAAAAGCATTTCTTTTGGGGTAAAAGTGTGCCTTAAACGCATGAGGAACTATCTATGGATGGTGGCACTTGTAAATGACCTTACAAGACCTTTTTTTTTTTCTTCAACCTTTTTAAATTCTATCACAATTTTCTTACCACCACATATCCTACAGATTAGGCTTAAAGCCCATGTATAGTTTTGGTAAAGATTAAAGAAATGTGAACTTTGGGGATATATACCATGACATATAGTTTCTATACACATTTCAAGATCATAGCATATTTTTCTACGAGCGAATTCTTTTGAAAATTTGAATTTGACCGTTAAATCGTATTTAGCGCCCTCTCTTGGTTATAACAATATTTTGCTTCTTATCGGGCATATAGAAAATTATTTCCAAGATTTTATTAAAGCATGCTAAAAAGGAATACATAAAGAATAAATTCTGAAATTTTTATCCAATTCTGTTCATGAGAAGCTGTCCTTTATCAAGAAAGAAAATATTTAATTCGCGTCGGGGGCTACGACGCTAAAATATTTTCCACACTTTAGGTTATAACTTTTCCAAAACTTGTTAATTTTTCGTACAATCTTTTGTACAACATGTTCAAGATATCATGTTTCTTTTTAAGTAGATTTGAAGACAAAATTTGGCGATAAAAATATTCGCTTTTACCAAAACTATACATGGGCTTTAAGAGGGGATGATAAGCAAAAGAGCATCTGAAAATATCTTTTCAAGTCATATTTCACATGTTCATTCATGATTTACTGTGATTTTTCAATTTTAGTGAAAAGGAAAAAAAGTTAATGTCATGCTATCTTTAAAGGATTGGTCAGCTGAGGGTATCCAAATCTTTTGTTGTTGCCTTATCTGACCAACAATATTTGTATGTTTCTGAATTTGGGCATGAAGCCATAATATATTTCATAGGAAGGATACTAAAATGCATCTCTTTCAATGTTGTGACTCACGTCACAGACCTTTACAAATGTCCATGTTTCAATGGCCAGGAATTTCCTTACTTCAATTTCAATGACTGATTAAAAATTCTCTGAGTAAATTTCAAAGTGGTATTAAACATTTGATGCTGATATCCATTGTCTTATAGTCTTTAATTAACTTTCATGATTCTTTTGGCCATTGATATTAACTTGACAGCCCAAATATTTTTTTATTTATTTCAGTCATAATATTTTTATGTTTATGAGATTGGGCATAAACCCTAATTTTTTATTCAGCCTTTCCAAATTTCAATTTTTCAATGACCCAAGATTTTCATGTTTCAATGATTGTTCAAAATTGTCTGTTTCAAACTAACATACATTTTGAAAGTAGCAAGAAATATTTGATGCTGATGTCTGCTGTTTAATTCTTTTTACCGTTTTAATCAACGAAGCAGACTTTTGTTGTGGAGCTGGAATGGATTCATTAAAAATAATGATAATGATAATGGCAGGTCATTATCAATAAATGTCAGCTTCCCAACGCAAAGTTTTGCTTGACACATCGTTCTAGCGTCACTTTTATTTCGCAAGCAGGATAGGATACTGACAAGGCTACTGTAAAAGCCATGGTCTACAATATTTTGGACAAGTTCTTTTTTAATAGCCAGCTGCCTTCTAGTCCAATTACCCTATCATGTGATAAGGCTACAGCTTTTTATTAAAACTCCCCAAATCCCATGTCACGTAAGGCGCTTCGTTTCTGACACACACAAGTGGTGAAAAAGGGCGTGTAGGTTATTGGCGGATGTCATAATTCCGTTCTGCACAAGTTTCTTTTATCTTTTATCGTTTAAACCCCAAAGCAGTAACATTCCTTTTGAGCAATGAGTTGTGGGAAGTTTTAATAACCATTGTGCACGTCTCTATCCTCACAAACTTGTGCAGAACGGTATTATGACATCCAATACAAAAAGCTTCATTTCTTTGTAACCACTCAAGCAAATCTCATGAAATTTTCACCAAATATAGATGAATAGTTATATATTTGACATGCCAAACTGCATTTATTTTCATATTCCTTTTCAAAAGTTATTAATCCTGAAAGCCCCGTTGTCATTTTTTTTGGGACATATGGTAGAAGCTTTGCACAATCAGAATGATGGTAGGATACAAAGTTTTTACACGAGGGTCGTGCAACACATTGGTGCATTTAAATGGGGGTATAAGGCCAAAACAATTGTTGGCAGTTCAATAAATGCCTCTCAAAATGTCAAGTAGAATAGCCGGAGAGAGAAAAGCAAGGCAGGATGGTTGGAAAAAATTTTCTAAGAAATTGTCAAAAAGATTTCTAAGTCTTAGATGATATGCCAATGTGCAAGTTTATTGAGATTTCATTCATGTTAATGAAAAGTAAAAACAGAAAATTTCTTTTAAAAAATTGTCCAAGCCATTCACAGAGGGTCAGTTGGTTTTGGACAACACAATAATTGTATTTTTGCCTAACAATGAAAACAGCAAAGTAAATTTCTGATGATGAAAAGCGTTGGACAACTATTTACTGTATAAGCTGAAATTTGCGCCAGTGGTTTTATTTTCGTGACATTTGCGGTCTTGGCCTCACAAAAATTTTCACTCATGTATATAAATACTGTAAAAACGTGAAAATAACGACATAATGCCAATGTGTCAAACTGGTACGAAATCGCTTGGCTTGTGTAGTATGCGCTAGGATAAAATATATCATATTAGGGTTGTGCACTGCACATTGTAAGCAAAATGGAGATTTCATGAGAGCCGTGGAAACGTACCTCACACGAAAACACTAGACACAAGATAATTTATAGGTAAATGTTGAAAACGATCACCTCTTGTTTCCAACTGCAGCCTGTCATTAATTCAATCACGTAACATTCCTGGAGGCAGGGTTTAATCAACCGAGCAATTACATCGTCAACCCTGGGTCGTCGAAACGAATTCGTTGCGGATATGCCCCAGAGAACTATCACTCAAAGTTTGGGGAACCATAGATGTTTTTGTTTCTAATCAATCTTCTTGAATTTTGGATTAAGTCTTGTGAATGCCAGAGATTGAATTGGATTGATTTGGGGAGAGTGCAAGTAACAAAATGGGTTAATCTAAGTGATCATTTACACAATCTGTCACATTTCTTGATACTTTCTTTGTTTGTCCATAGGGGCCTGAAAAGGATGTAAAGCCCCCTTTTGTCAATGCATAGAAGCCGCTTAATCCATTGGTGGGGAAGAATCCATTACACTTCCCCCCCCCCCCCCCCTCCTTAAAAAATCCTGGATCTGCCCATTCATATACCTGTCTGTCTCTATTTGTCTCTTAATTAATACAATATAAACTATTTCCATAAAATTAAGTCTTATGCCAATTCAATGGCCCTTTTCAATGCTATTGAAATCGTACGGATCTATTGTCCCGTGACCCACTTCATTTTGCGGAAATAGTTAAATCTTTCACTATTCTTTCACTTCTGCTTTTTTTCCTTTCCATGATTGTTTCTCTATTTCATTACCTCTCCGCTTTCTCCCCTTCCTATTTATTTGTATGTTTTATAATCATCAAATACCACAAACTCTTATATCATTCGGAACTTAGTAACTTAATTAATCAAACTAAAGCCATATCACGTTCCAGTCAATCAAAACCTTTGTGCAACGCCTTTGCAACAGTTTCGCAACAGTTTTAAACAGTGTTGTAACAGGACCCTAATTAGAATTCGGGTTCCTTAAATGGCATTTTGTGCAAACAATTTTAAATGGGGAGGGGGCTTTAAACTAATTTACATGCTATAACAAGTAGTCTACAGATTAAAATAGAAAAAGTCTCTTTTCAGTAGCATCTAACTTGTCAATTTCTACTAACAGCACCTGGGTGAAGGGTGGCATTTACAGAAAAAGGTGTACCATAAGTTTACATTGTTGAGTCAAGTATTTTTGACACAAAATTTTTCCCAATGTCTTATTTTGAATCAACAGTGCAAACTATTTTGACATATAATTCTGATTTCCATTAGCTTTGCACATGGACCGAACAGTTTCAGACGACAACTGCATTGGTATTATATTATGGGGTGACTTCTGACAGTTTAAAAGTTTCATTCTCCAACCGTTTTTCTTTCTAAAAGTATGCAAATATGAATATAATATATGAAATTTTTGTAAAAAATAATTGCAGAAAAGATCTTTTTTTCATTTGTATTTCAATTATATCCCATTTCATCAAGTTATGGGATGTGATAAAAGCCAGAACATGTAAACTACATATTAGTCCTACAGAAATTGTTTAAATGCCATAGTTGTTATAATGATCCTTTAAAGAGCAGTCTAGCTCATGAGTTTTCATTCATGAAATCACTGATTTCTCTTCAGTGACCCAACTTTGACACCTCAAAGGAGTACATAACTATATATCTCATCATAAGTACTGTACAATGAACTCTTTCACAACTATATCTACAACAGAACCCTTCTCTAACATCTGACAAAATGAATTTGATGCAAAATTATAATCCAATCTCCTCTGATTGCTACATACACTCCCTTCCGCTCTACCATAGCTCAAACACGCCACGACGCAGATGCCAGCACAATATCGTTTCTATGCGAGGAATTCCACCCCTCCAGGTATATTATTAGAAGTCCAGCCGAACTCCCCGCACGCACCGGACGAGCGGCAAGCGGAAGCCGGGCAGAGGGTTTGCTCTCCAGGTAAAGAGCAGTGCGTGATATTTATACCGATAAGTTTGGAGATAAGGAATAATATGGGGTAAGGGCCCGGGGATGTATACAGAGAGGATCGGGAACAACATGGTTTGAATACTGAAATCAGTTAGGGCGAAGGGTGGCTGGGTAGTAAAACAAAGAATGGAAGAGAGAAAGAAGGAAAGAAAGGGGAAAGAAAGAAACAAAAAGAAATTAAAAAAAAGAGGTTATATACAGAGAGGTTATGATGTGATGGGCAAGAAAAAAAGTAAGAACAAAAGAAACAAAGAGGAAAGAATGAAAGAATGAAACAAAGAAAGAAAGGAAGAGGGGAAGAAAGAAAGAAAGAAAAAAGAGCACAGAAGTGATACAAAGAGCATGGTTTTGAATACTTAATCATTTAAGCGAGGGGTAAAAAGAATAAAAGAGAGTACAGAGAGCAATAGAAAAATAGATGAAAGATGGATAGATAAATAAATAGATAGAAAGATAAATAAATAAAAAGATAGATAGACAGATGACAGACAGACAGACATATAGATATACATACAGCCAGATAGATTGATAGATAGATATATGTCAAGAAGAAAGATGTTGTATTCACAGAAAGGAGAGCATGGTTTTGAACAATGAGAGAAAAGAAGAAAAATTAAAGTTGAGTGTGGATAGGGGCAAGAACAAAAGAAATAAGAATGAAAACAAGAACAGAGAGGACAAAAAAAATGAAGAGCTTGATTACAGAGAAGCGAGAGAATGGTTTTGAATACAGATATCAACACAAGGAGCGGTTAAGGCAGTTTAAAAAAAGACATTGAGAAACAAAGAAAGAAAGGGCAAAGAAAGAAACCCTGAATGCGTCATCAATCGCTTCTTGGCTGAGAATCATCTCAAAATTCTCATCTGATGCGATCCTCATCCCTATTCATGAATTCATTAATTCCATGATCAAAGGGGATGTGTATCATTTTTATACAGTCATTGTATTCCTAATCAAGTTTACAAGGCTGCTCCTGCTCATGCCAGACTACTCAGAAGTTGGGTTTTCATTAGGCCAAAGTGGTCGATTTAGCCCATTTAAAGGCAAAAGCCCATACTTGATATTATTTTACTGTCAGTGGATGAAGAAAGATTAAAAGAAATAATAAAACATGAGCAAAATCACATTATGCACTGAAAAGTAATGATATTTAAAGTCTTAATAATATAATCCCTGGTGTTGATGGGCATCCGTGAGGTCTGTATCTTTGACAAAATTTGTGACGTCACTTCGGACAACTTCCCATTCATTCTGTACATATAATTTCACATTTTCCTCTTCTTTTTTTTATTTACAAAAGTCTACAAAATATAAGGATTTTTGTTTTAGCATAGTTTGCATGTATCAATTCTTCATGTATCTTGGCAATATCAAAGTTGAAACCTTATTCTAAATTTGACATTTATCAATTTTTTTAAAAACTTGTTATGTACAAAGTGAATGGGGAGTTGCCCACTAGTATGACACATATTCTGCCAAAAAATGCCAACTTAATTGATTCCCATCAGAAAACATCATTGGAACTTTGAAGATTCATGACTTTAAAAACGTTTAAACAGATGTCAGAATTTGCTCAAATTTTCTGCTTGTTCATCTAATTTACTTTCATTCATTGAGATCACAATAATTTTAGGAGGGTTTACCCCTGTAAGTGCTTTACAATGAATTTGCCAAGCCTAGAAGATGACTAATATAAAAGTGACTGATTTGGTCTAATGTAAACCTATCCTTTGAGAGTGTATATGTTGACATGCTCTGTACTTTAGTCATGTTTTATTTATGAATACATCAGAACAGATTTTAGTGAAGTATTTGGTTGCGCATTACTGAGAGGAATGTAGACAGATTTCATTTGGACGTTATTTTTCATCTTGGGGAATGCTTGAAGAAGGCATGATATAGCTCGGTTGAAACTTCACATATATTTGCGGACCAGAGCAAGACAAATAAAGATGTGAGCTATTTCATTGTTTACAAAAATATATAAGAAAAGGGGGAAAAGACTTCTTGTCATTATAACCTGGCTTGGAAACGGATGATATCAAATGAAAATCAAGGTTTTATAGTGTCCTCTACAAATCAAAATTTTTACTTGGGGCATCAAACTGATAAGCATTAACATTAGTAATTGATAAAAATTGTGTTATAAATTTATATTTTGGTGTTATAAACACTTTCTATTACACTTTTGGTGTAAACTTGGTCTCCATCTAATGAAACCATTGGTGTTGTTCTAACACCTTTCTGCTGAGACTGGGAAAGAGGGTGGAGGGGGTACACTTTTGGTGTAAACTTGGTCTCCATCTACTGAAACTATTGGTGTTGTTTTAACACCTTTCTGCTGAGACTGGGAAAGATGGTGGAGGG
>BQKZ01000612.1:113589-127941 GCA_036244855.1 Temnopleurus reevesii | reverse complement strand
GACGCAAAACGAAGAAATTACGCTAAATACACATGGAATGAAATTTCGTAGATAGTATACAGTGAAATCAAGATGGATCCCGGAAGTGAGCGTGCCAAAGCCAAAGTGCGTGATATCGATATCACAAGGTGATATCGGGTGATATCGGCTATATGCTATAGGGAGAATTTGGCAACCACTAATTTCAACATTTATATCAATATCTACGAAATAATTTTTTCTTTTAAATAAGAGCTTTGAAAGAAGATGTTTAGCACACAAGATAGCATTTATGAATTCATGAATGATGACCTGCTATCATGGATAAATAAACTAGAAAATATCCATGCTGCTATCCTCCATTTTAGAATAATCCTGTGCCTCAAACCCACTGGCCTAATTTCCTCTCCTCTAAACGATATCCTAGGACTGTCATCACCTATCTGGCACTTGTCCTAACTGAGGCTAAACATTCCTGTTTCCATCAGGTGCCCTAGCATTCAGAGATGACAACCATTCTGGAATATGCATGAGGTGTATTTTCATATAAATTCAAAGCTTTCATTACAAGCGAATGAGAGCAATAATGATAATAATAATAATAATAATAATAATAATATGTAGATTTAACATGTTAAAGAAACTATTTTCATAAAATAAAATGGGTCTTGGACAATAGATTCGTGCCCCTGTGTATTGAAACTTGCTGACACAACAATAACAAGCCAGTTCCGATTTGAATAGCATTACAAAGGAGTATTGAATTGGTGTTCGACTTAATTTTTCGGAAATTATTTATATATTATGCTCTTTACATTGCGCAATTTCTATATGGATATACTCAACTGCACATTAAAATTACAATATTATTACCGTGTCATGGCATACATGTAGCTGTCAAGTAGGCACTCTTGAATTTGTCAAGAAGGATCGATTGCATTGAATTCATACTTTTAAGAATAAAATCACTCAATGTGTAAACACGCTGTTCACTCTCAGGTAAATGTGATATAGATAGATCATATGAGAAAGGAAGCAGTGATAATTTATCGAGGTTGTCATCAGTAGAAATCCAAATCATCTTCATGCGCCAAGGTCCGTATCGATTTGAACTGTATGAGAAGTATCAATCAAAGCTTACAGGTACCTTTAACAAGAATTGATATACAAATAGACAAGTTTTCAACTGTTTTCTGGAAACAGCATTCAAAAGATCTTAGCAAGAGACCATTACAGCTTTAAAATAAGTCCTAAATAATCAACACACTTCTCAACATGTCAGCACAATTGTCGCTGACAATGTTGGGTTTTCCTACAAGTTCTTGATAATAATAATGAATGCAATTCATATAGCGCGCATACCCACTCGACTGCGGAACGCACAAAGCGATTTGCATTATCATTACCCTGGCTTTAGCTCGTTGCCACCAGCGCTCCAACATTTTAAGGAATTAGTATTACTACCAGGTACCCATTCACCTAACCTAGCTGGGTTGAGTGCAGCACAATGTGGATGAATTTCTTGCTACACCTGTATTAGAAAATGACGCCATGGCTGAGATTCGAACGTGAGACCCTGTGGTTGAAAGGCGAGAGTCAGAACCACTACACCATGACGCCTCCATGGAAAATGCAGTGACCGTCCCCTCCCAACTTTCTTTTTTAATTTGTCTACTCACCATGATCAGTATACTCCTCTCCCACAAAGATTTATCGTAGATACCAGTTGGTTGTCAAGGTGATAACAAGGAAGATGAGAGCTCCGAGGATGCAGACAATGATGAAAGAATAGACAAAGAACGGCAGACATCTTTGCCAGAACGTCCGAGGCATTTTATCTTCCTCAAGCCGAATTTCATCGACATCCGATGTCACACTCGCCATTTTGAACACAAATGTCCAAGTTTTTGTAAGTTTCCTTAGGCTTCTCAACAAATTGTTTTGATTTTTCTCATGAAAAATTCCAAGTTTCAGAACTTTGGTTTCCAAGGTTGCTTGACAAATTACAGATTATTTTTGTCTCCTTCTGTATTAATGTTACTTTCAATCGGATCCGAATGCTCCTTTGATAAATCCTCAGAACGTGATGCCCATTTTTACACGAATGTCCAAGTTTTAGTACAGTACTTTGGTTCAAGGTTTCTGAAGTAATTGCTGAATTTTCAAAACCTCTGTTGGCGTTATCATTGCTTTTAATCTCGCCTGGAGAACCCTCTCACAAGCCTTCAGTTGAATTTCAATGCAAATACTATGTTTCAATTAAAAAAATGGTTTTAATGTAAACGTTACAAAGAGCAACTTAGCCTTCACAAGTTGGTCAATATCTCTTGATCAGAAGAAGAAATGCAGGATCTATACATACAGACCAACATGTTTACTATTCCGATAGAAATGTGAAACCGTCGATCGAACAAGCAAACATGCGTTCATCAGAAAAAAATTCTTGATTATGCATACAGCAGAGTAAGTGTTGCGCCAAAGACAAGAAAATAGATTCCTCTGAAGTTACCGAAGATCACAAGATGTCTGGATGTTGGCCTATGTCTCATTGCCAATGTCTCTCTGTCGCTCTGAAGTGAAGTTCGCCGGCTTTAATGCAAATATTGCAAACCGATCTCCACCCCTGGAGCCAGAACACGGCCTGGGAGCAGATTCGCCCCGAAATTCGACAATGCAAATATATCATGTTTTAGACCGGAGCCGTTCAATGTAACTACACATAACAAGCCCTGTAGGGAAATTATACAAGGGTTTCTACGGATGCCAAAATGATCATGTACAAGACACTAACCTCCTTCCAAGTTGCTAAATCATAGCAAAATTCTCCAAAATACACAAAAATGGTCTGTATGCTTTTCAGAACAGGAAATAAATTCCTCCTTTTCAAGTTGCAAAATCATGACAAAATTATCAAAAAATAGACAAATAAAGTACATATGATAGTACTTTTCGGAACAGGAAATAAATTCATCCCATTCACGAAAATATTCAATTCTAAAAAATATGCACAGGCACAAAACAAACCACAATAATTTCCATGGTATTGAATAAATATTCAACCAGTGTCAACCATCCATCCATCCATATAGGCCTCTTTGCTTTTTACTCTCCAGATTTAATCTTGTTTCCTATCACCATAAATTGAGCAAATTTCTCAATAAGCATGGAGTCGATCCCGCGACCACGTCAGATAGGTGCGACGATCAACGTCACGGACAAGACGAAGAATTGATGAATCCACGCCCTTCACTCTTCACCCTAATAACAAGGCACATCACACCTTCTGCTCAAATTTTCCGAGCCAATCTACTTCTCGTCTCGTTTCCTCGATTGGTAGCTGCATGGCTAATTACCTAGCGAGCCCCTTGCATGCGGGCAGCTGACCACGGCATGATGGTGATGATCATCTCGGTCGAGACGAGCCGGTCGGGAAACTTGAAAAGATAGAAGAAGCAATCAAGCACGAAGTGACTGGCATGTCCGGGCTCAATACCCCAATTCTACTCGCAATCTGGCAATGAGTCCTTTGCAGGGTTTCACATACCATTAATGAAGAGGGGTAGTAGAATGGAACAATGTGAAGGAAAGGCAAAACGAAAAATACTCAGACAAACAAATGAATAAGATGAAGAGAAGTAGTAGAATCGAACAAGATAAAGCAAAGGCAATGAGAAAATTACTCATATAAAGTAATGAATACGAGAAGAAGAATGGTCCATTATGGAGAAAAGGTAAACAAGTATCTTAGAAGTCATACCAATTAACGAAGCCAGAAGCAAAATGAATTATAAAGGAACAGCAACGCAAACATCTTCAAATTCAAATAAATAAAACGAGAAGTCTAGTGGTACATTATCAAGGAGAGGCAGCTCAAAGATTTTCCAAATTATAGCAATAAATGAAGCAGATTTATAAACATGGTTCCAGAAAGGAAAAGCAATACTAACAACATCACTCTCTTACCAATTAATGAAGATGAGTCATAAAATTATACAATATAAAGGAAGGGCATTACAAAAAAAACTTCAAACTCATATCAACCAATTAAAGCAAGAAGTAGTTTGGGCCATTATCAAGGAAAGGCAATAAAGATCTTTCAACTCATTGCAATAAATGAACCAGCATTATAGAATTGTTTATGAAAGGAAAGGCAATACTAACGTAGTCAATCTCTTACCAAATTATGAAAACAAGTCGCAGAAACATACCATATAAAGCAAAGGCAACATAAAAAGCTTCAAAACTAATTAATCAAAAGCGAAAGTAAATCACATGACATCAAAACAGCTTAAAGTTGCAACAGTTTATAAAAATCATTAACTCTGTAAGTCTCAGCGAATGAACTAATTAGGATACGTTACAAACATCCTGACAGCATTTCTAAATTTAATCAAATTTCAGGGGCTTCCCATTATAAAACCTAAAATAGACTAGCTCCTCCCAAGTGTAAATTTGTCTCTCCTATTATGTAACAGGGAAACACTGTCCAAAATCTGCAATTATCACCAGAAAATGAAGATGAAACGCAGACAAACGCAAAATACTCCGCTCCATCAAATAAAGCCTTTAATTTCCAGCTGTTTATGACTGCTCTGCTCTTCAAAATCCAACGTTACCATGGCGATGCTTTCACGGTCACATTTTTTAAAACTCTGCGGCACAAATCAAACATCTATGGCTTCAGATTGTATCCAATATCCATTCAATGAAGCTATAAAATGCACATTTTTCCATCGAGAAGGACCTAGTTGACACAACGAGGGGAAAATATCACATCTCGACCGGCATAGCATAGGAGTCGGTATGTTCTGTTATGAGGGTAATTAAATACTTGACTCAGCGTGGAGCTAGTTAGCCGAAATTTCCAAAGTTTATTCAAGAACTTAGATATCGTGCCTCGGACACTGGGGTCCAAAGTTCATGTGGAATAATAATAGAAGACAAGGTGGCATGTGCAATTAGCAAGCGAGCAGGCGCAATACTCTTTGCAGCATATTCTGGTGCTTTTATACAGGGTGGCTAAAAATAATGGAACCCCAATATCAGTAATATCATCATTTTCAATGACCCTGAGATAAAATCTGTGACAAATTCCTTGTCGATGAAATTGCATCAATTTTGGATCAAGCATTTACGCTTGTACATTCTGAAAAACAAGGGAAAGGTAATTTTCCACGTTTGTTTCTTCAAAAATATGTGTGAGATAATAAAAATAATCAAAACCTATATCAGCAATTCATAGGTGAATCATCAATTTCTAAAGGCAAACAATAAAGATTTCATTTTTAAGAATGTTTCTTTTAACTTAAATTACATTTCATATTCTGAAAGCGAGAAGGGTGTAAACTCCTCAAACCATCCTTTGAGAACTAATCGTATGATAGCTACTTCCTATGCAACCCTCTGGAACACAAATGGCAGTCAACAAGTATCTGAAATGGGACCAAATTAAGAATTTTGTTAACCCAATTCTTAATTGTTTGGACACCATGTACCATGCACCGCTTGAGTTCAAAATCTCATCAATCGTGGATCATGGTCGAATCAAGAAGGAACGCACTTGAGCACACCTATGATTTCATTGTCTGCATCAGCCATAAAGCACTCCATCTTTTAACTTAAATTACATTTTAATTTCTTAGAGCGAGAAGGGCATATACTCCTATAATGCCTTTTAGGGCTAGATGAGTACAAAACCTTACCTCCTTTACACTTGTAAGACACTATTACACTTTCAAGAGGGATATTGCAGTCAAGTTCATACACTTTCCTTTCTAAAATCGGCAATGCATTAATTTCATTTCCATCATTCTCTATCAATGAAGAGGTTCAAGATTGTTTTAAATTGCTTTGAAGTCAATAATTCATCATGCTAGTAGTTTAGTGATTATTTTGTGAATAATAGTTTCTCTTCCTGCTTATCTGGTATAACCCCTGAATCGAAAGTTATTAAATCAAAGAACTATTAAAAGGTGTTCAATAAATAATGAGGTATGTTAAAACAACTGATATTACTCGAGTATGAAGCTTTATCTAAACTGGTAGCAGAGTGTTAAATGGACCGTTATGTCACTCCTAAAGAATAAATGTTCTATTTTTTTTAATCAAGAACTAAATTCTTTCTGTTTCCAAACATACTATATCATGATGCAAAAATTCTCACATAGCTCATGCCCGAGTGCTCAACCTTCGATTTTGTAAATCACTCCCATCAAGAGAGATTGCTAAAATATGAGATGGATAAGAGAGAGGGTGTCGGGGAGATTTATGATGCAATCAATCTAACAATTTAGAGCCAATGGATCGTTAAATTCTCAATTCTAACTGATATTTGTCGTCAGTCTAAACACCCAATTGAACAAGTTGCATGCCTGTTTTATGACAGCAAAAAGCTGGAATGGAAACTTCGCTAACGGAAGTGGGAACAATCATACTCGTAAAAAAGTTTCACTTTCATATTTCTTGATCTTTCTCATTATTTCTCAATGACAAATTGATTCCTAATTTAATAATTCCCTGGTTTTGATCTTCAAAATGATTATATATTCTGGTTATGAAGAATGTTATGATATGTTATAAACAGGAATCATCTGTGTTCAATACCAAATGGTTGTGGTTTAATCTAGGTAAACAAAACTAGGGCAATAAATAGCGCAATAATCTTTCTCATTATTTCTCAATGACAAATTGATTCCTAATTTAATAGTTCTCTGGTTTTCATCTTCAAAATTATTATACATTCTGGTGATGAAGAATGTTATGGTATGTTATAAACAGGAATCATCTGTGTTCAATACCAAATGGTTGTGGTTTAATTTAGGTAAACAAAACTAGGGCAATAAATAGCGCAATGAAATTAATGAATTAATGCTGGTAAATTATTGAATTAATGATACCATACATTCTAATGGTTCCCTGGATTTATTCTTCAAATTTTTTTTATATCTTCTGGTAATGCCGTAATTATGTCCACGTACAAAAAAAGTAATCATTTTTGTTCAATGGTGATTGATCACATAACTAAATTAGGGTCAATGATATTAGGGCACAGTAAAAAAGCACAATGAAATTAATGAATAAATGCTGGCAAATTAATAAATAAATGCTACCTTAAACAACTTAATTAAAGGTCCCTCAGTTTGCATGCAGTAAATCGTCTTTCAATCTTTGTTCAATCGTGATTGGTCATTGTTAAATTGGGGTCAATATAATTAGGGCAATAAATAGCACGATAGAATTAATGAATAAATGCTGGCAAAATTAGTTGAATATGAGTTAATCTTGATAGCTTTGCTTTTAACAAATGCAATCAAAAGTGTAGATATTAATCATTTTCAAACAGTAATCTTCAGAATTCCTTTCATAAACAATAATTAAATATCTGATACAAACATATACTTGGAATAATAATAAGATAATAGCATAATACTACAATTGAAAACATAATTTGGTGTGATCTCAAATGACAATGTCTTTATTCAAGGTGGAAACTGTACAGAGATATTTTTGTACATTTCAAATGCTGTAGTGTACGTAGCCATACAAATGCCCATTGCAAAACGATTTCTCAATTCTACATTTTCTCCCATACATCGGAGCCAATGGTTTGCAAACATTTCCCTGCTACGTATACATGGAAGGCGTGATAAGAAAACAAAGTAACTCCCACTACTCGTCCTAATACATTCATAGCAAGTCCGCCTGTAATGGTATGGGAAATGTGCGACCCTCACACAATCCTCCATGCACAATAAGAAGAAAGCCTCCGTTCGAACCTATTTGAAGGGTCAGGAGCAATCGACGACAAATCACATCAAAATATCATATCCTCCTTCCAAATATCTTCCAATTACCACGCCACTTCACCGAGATGTGGGTCACTCTCCCCTCAAACTTGAGCCAAATGATGCAAGAAACTTCAACAAAAATAAGACGAGATGGAATGAGATAGGCAAGATGGTATGACATCAATCGATGGGAAATTGAGCAAATAAAGATGCGGTTGCCATGGCGATATCACAGACTTTTACTACAAAAATGGTTCGATTCCATATACTGAAAACAAAACAATGACACAGATTCTGATTTTTTGAGATGGATGAAAAAGATTGGAAGTGATGGTGCATACCAGTGGCTCCAAGTGATGCGGCCTCTGTGACAGTGATGCGGGGAGGTTGCATCACCGCAGTAGGAGGATGCTACCCTCGTCGGAGCTATGAGAGTGGTAGCCAATCAGAGCACTTCTGTGTGTATTTACATTCTAATGGTTGGGTGTATTAGAGTCTGTTAGATGGGTAGATTCTCCATTTACCTATTCCTTTCAACTTAGATATTCAGATGCAGATACACATTTCTGATTCTTCATTTTATTATTTGAAATACAGTAATGTCACTTATTTCATGATTTGTGATTATCTTACACAAACTAATGAAATTATAATGTCTCCTTTTCCACTGACTAGCTCTGATTAAAAGTAATTCTGGAAATTGCAGTGTTCCTTCTCTCTTGTTTCTATTTTTGTCCTCTCTCCCTCCCTCCTCTCTATGTCTCACTCTCTCTTTCACTCTCTCTATCTCTCCATCCATCCATTCTCCTTCTCCTTTATCACATCTCCAACCCTCCTCGCTCTCTCTTCATTCTTCTCAAATTTTCTCTTTAGAAATATCCATCTTAGTAATCGTCAATTTCACACCCAACTATTTAATTAATCCAAACCACCATTCCTTATTTGCTTTCTCATTGTCGGCAATATAAATACCACAAAAATGTCATTATCTCCATCATTAACAAAACGATAAAAAGGGTGATCTAAACAATACCCTTAAATCTACTCCATACATCTAGCTCCATTCTCATTGGCAATCCACTCAGTTTGTTTACTAAATTATTTTACTTGTTTCATTATCAATTTGCGATTTTTAGCTTAAATAAACAAATCGGTTTACTATAAGCCAAATAAAGTCCATACAGCACAGAAGTAAAATAGCTTCTATGTACTTTGTAACACAAGAGTAAACTTCCACCATTCTTTTGCATACAAATTATTTCCCAATTAAAGATGATCTCTGATTATGGAGATGGCAGAAAGCAAATGTTCATAATATGGAACTAATACATATACTCCCTGCTCTCCAAATTCGACAAACAAATCATATTTGCTTTGCCAATTATGTAAATTGTGTGATTTTTTAGCTTAGCTTATTAAATACAACTGTGGTCATATTTCTTGTGCTAATCACTGAGGAAAAACAAATTGCTATCACACAAATTGCTATCAAAATTGATACGTTTGAGACATATTTGTTTGAATGTGGTAAATTGGGCTTCCTGTGAATCATAAAGGTTTCTTTTAACCTATTATGCTCTCTAGATTTAATTCCTTCATTAAAAATAGGCACTTTAAGTTTTAAGCTATTAAAAGTTGCCCCTAATGCTTTATAACAATGTTTTCGCTCCTATTTGTATTGTCTTCATTTNTGTCACTGGTATGTCTGTGTATAGTCGTCTTTTCATTTTCTGGAATACAACAATGGACATCAATACACTTTATACATACAAACATTTCTTGAATCAATATTTTTGTCATTTCGTTCAAGTTCTTTATGTTTTGAATGAATAACCTTCACATTCATCTCTCAATTGAATCAGATGATCTCTTGTAAGCACATATTCAAAGCAAATTGTCTGTGGACAATTATATTTTTCTGATAAATTCAAGGTCAGGTTTGACAAGTACTACTACACAGCTTGTCATTTGCAAAGGCTAGGACAGAACTATATCATACAAAATGCAAAAATCATTAGATAACAACCTACTACACATTTGAGGAGATGCTTAAAACAGTCATTTAAAAGTGATTTCAAAATTTTATATATTTCTTGGTTGTTGATTTTTCCGCTTCATATTTCAGATGAACGTTTAAACAGATGCTATAAGGAAGTGATATTTACGCACAATTAGGTTCACCATCGGTGAAGGGTGGATGAGCTTGTAATTAATATCAGAGCCCTTGAACATCACTATTAATCATTAAATATGAATTAACAAATTTCTTCCCAAACCCTGATGCTCTACAAGAAAAACAACTACTAAAGTGACACCAAATAAAAAGCCTTAGAAAAATTAATAATTCACCAAGGATTTTACATAACACGCCCATGATAGAAAATTTCAGAAAGGAGAATGACGTATCAGGCCATCTGTAATCAAATTTCTCCCAAAATTCTGATGATCCATCAGGATAAACAACAACAACCATAGTGATGGAAAAGGAATCACCATGGAAAATTAATAATTCACTAAAAATTCTACGTAATATGTGCATGATTGCACAATTGACAATTAGCAAATGTGACAGCAAACAAATAGCAAGGATTTTGCGCAAGATGGGCATAATTGACAATCTCGGAAATGACCATGACCATGAAACAAGTTTCTCCCCAGACTAATATAATGACCGATCAATAAAAAACGAAAGTTACAACAGTGACAGCAAACAAACAGCCATGGCTAATTAATAATTCATAAAGAATTTTACGAAACGTTGGCAAAATAGACAATCTCAGAAATTACCATGACATACAGTTTATTGCGCAAAGTGTAAACAAGTTTCTCCTCAGATTCTGATGGTCCATCAAAATAAACAAAACAAACAAAAGTGACAGCAAACAAATAGCCGTGGCTAATTATTCATTAAGAATTTAAGAAACATTGGCATAATAAACAATCTCGGAAGAGAATATGACAAATCAGACGATCTGTTAAATTTCTCCGCACATCACTGGAATAAACAACAATAATAATAAACGGGCATGATAGATCATTTCAATTGACAATTAGCAAATGTGACTGCAAACAAATAGCAGGTGGTGAATGAATAATTCATCGATTTCATGTAACACACGCAAAATAGAAAAATCTCGGAAATGACCATGACATACAGTAAATCACGAAAAGTGTAAACAAGTTTCACCCCAGATTATGATGATCCATCAAAATAAACAAAAGTAACAACAGTGACGGCAAACAAACAGCTATCGGTAATTAATAATTCATAAAGAATTTCACGAAACATTGGCATGATAGAAAATCTCGGAAGTCAGTGTGACATATATCAGGCAGAGTGTAAATATTTCTTCTCAGATTCGGATGATCTAAAGAGTATGAAGATGATAACAGTGATAGCAAACAAATAGAAATTGGTAAAATAATTCATGAAGGATTTCGATACATTGATACATGCAATTCGGTCATAATAGAAGTCAACAACAACAACAACACTGTGGCACCTAATGTGGAGTCATGGCCAATTAATAATTCCTCAAAATTTCAAGACTTAAATATCAAGGCATACATACATAATAGGGGATTTTAGAAGTGAATATAACATATCAGGCTAACCTTATAGCCATTATAAATTGAAGTCCTTAAGAATGTAAATATTCTGTAGTAAATGTGCATAATATTAGACATAAAAACAGCAACAACAACAAAAGCAATAACAAAAACAACAACAACAACAGAGTAGCACTTAATGAAGCACCATGGCAAATTAATAATTCATTAAGAATTTGAGACTCCCAATATCGTGGCATAATACAAGACTTCGGAAGTGAGTATGACGTATGTCAGGCACTCCTCACGCCAGAAGTGCGTTGACATTCAACGCCAGCTGTTCTACAAGAGCGCTCCTCTTTGGTGGAATATTCGGAGGAGGAGGAAAAAAATAGCTGCCAAAATGTGAATCTTTGGTGCTCTCATGTTTCCAATTAACATTCGAAGCATTGGTGCTCCGTTTCATTTATATCGGTTGGGTTATGAAAACTGGTGATGTGCTTGTTGGTTTACAAAATATTTATCCAAGGCTTGATTGGTATTGTACTTGAAAATTCTTCCCCCCCCCCCAAAAAAAAAAAATGATCGGAAGAGGGGATGATTTAGGAAAATAGAAAGGCTTTTATATTTCAGAAAAAAACATAAAAATATGCATATTGGAAAATGCATACTTTTTTTTTGTTTTGAACATGACTGGCACTAATTGTTGGACACATTCATATCTTATAATTTAGAGAGCTGTGAGCATTTTCATTCTTTAGTGCACTATATATGAATATTGCATATATAAACAATGCATATTATTATTATTATTATTCAATATTTCTTTTAAACTTTCAAAATTAATCCCTGAATTTTAGACATCACATAACCTTCTTTCTTACTATGCAAAATGAATGAATATTGAAAATGATAAAACCAAAATAAGATTAAAAAAGCAAGCAAAAATAGAAATAAAAAGCAGGACAGGTGTTGAATGCACATCATTCTTTTCTCAATAACAGTAAAAGGTTAATGTCCTTTCTTTCTCACATATATCGTGAAGGGTTGCAGAGAATAATTTTACATTTCATATTTGAGTAGCAGTTTTAGGAATGGAAGAAACCTTTTCACCACTTTACTGTACAGTTCTCTGTGAAAAAGTTGCTAAACAAATCATCTTTTGTGCATCATTTACTACGAGCGCCTTGAATATCTAATGAAGAAAGTCTGCTATACATGATCCATGTATTATAAGTATTGTTATCATCAATCATGCTAAAATGCATAGAAAATAGTGATGTGATACAAGGAAAATTATTCCCACCTAGAAAAAGTAAAATAACAATACACATTTGAATTGTAAGAGTGATCGATTATTGCCAACCCACATATACACTGTCTGCCTACTCCCAGCGCGCCAATCTTCGACTAGAATGTCCTTGGCTGACTGCTGCATTTCTAAGCAAGCAAATTCAAGTTGAAAAGAAGTCAATATTGCCTGGGAACGTGTGGAATGTTACACTACAGCCAAATAAGTGAACAAAACTAACGAAATGCCATCATTATTATCTGATTCTATGGTTAGACGCCAGCCACAAATCATCTTCACACTGTGTGATTGCAGTCTGTGAGCAGTTATTGTATAAGCTGATATTTTCGCGGTGGTTTTATTTTCGCTAATTTCGTGTTTATGGCCTCGCAAAAATTTCCGCTCCATATGATGCACATTCATTTGTGTACAAACACTTAAAAAAGTGAAGATAACAACACACCAATGTGTCGAACTGGTCAGAAATCGCGAAAATATCTGTACGCCAAAAATATTGGCTTATACAGTACATTGCTTCCGTTTTATTAACAATTGCAATCTGTTCCTTAGATTTTTTTAGAGGGGAGAAATTAACAAACAGTAACTATAGAAAAAGAGTTGATGAACAAGATTTTGCAATCTGTATCAAAGACACCATTTGAAATTCATATCTTTGAAAAATTGTAAACATTTTCACATACTAAATCTTATACAGAAATTATTGTGGTTTTAAATGCACTCATTGTTGCGGATTAATGTAAATTGCTGTAATCTGTGTCGCATTTTCCTCGACAAATGAAAAATTCTCTGGCAATTGTGGATTATGGTTCTCTTAATGATAAGACATAAATGTTAAGCTACACTGAAATTTTGAACTGAATGCTCAAAATTAGAAACAAATGAGGCTCATTTACTCTGTGTCAGCTATAAAAGAAAACCAGGTAGTGGTTAAAAAAAAACTTCATGTTGAGGCAATTTATGACAAATTTGACTAAAATTTCCTCATCTAACTAATCTTCAGAATCATGATAAATTCTTGGAAACCTTATTTCTTATCTTAATTCTTTTGCTTGACCAGTAATCTAGAGTCTAGACAAATTTGTGAAATTATCTCTTTTGCTAATTTCTTGGAATGCAAATAAAAGAAACATTTCTTGCACAGCGAATTTGTCAACTCATCCGGAATACTACTCAATTTTCAGACCATAAAATGAATAGTTGGGAAAACTGAAAAATGCTACCCTGTGCACTAAACCACATGATATAATGCACTTCTAACCAGGGCTCTTTGTAACAGATATTGCCTTTTCAAGCCAGATATTATACATTTGAATATAATTTTTCATACGAGGTAACTAACGCAGAGGTTGAAATCAATAGTTCCCATTGTGGAGAGGCCATTATTATAGTATAAAGAGGTTTCAGGTTAGCTGAAGCAGACTGTTCGATTTTAAAAGTGCAATATATACTGTTTTCCCCAGGTATGTAGTGAAGGAAGTGGGTGAATAAAAAGAAAGTAAACAGTTTAGAGAAGATGGAGGGAGAGAATGGAGGAGAGAGGAGAAGGAGTAGGGGGAGTGGGATTGAGAGATTATTGGAGGGGTGGGAGGGAGAGGGAAGGAAAAATGAAGGGGGAGGGAGAAGGAGGGAGAAGGAAGGAGGGGGAAAGGAAAGGGTAGATAATGTGGGGGATGGAAAGGGAGGATGGGAGGGAGGGAGGACGAGGAAGGGGTGGGAAGGAGGGGG